>JBAMJV010012354.1:0-48669 GCA_037951105.1 Echinarachnius parma | reverse complement strand
ACCCCCCCCCCCCCCCCCCCCCCCCCCCCCCCGTCAAGTAGAAATTATGAAGGTGTAGTGGCGTTTGTTGTGTGTGTAACGGTGTTCACGAACTAAAAACACATGCAATTGAGCAAGGCTGGCTCAAGTTGTATGGTGTATGAGTTCGCTGTGTGTTGTGTGTGTGTGTTCGAAATCTAAAACACCCATGCAATTTGAGCAAGGCTGGCTCACAGTTGTATGGTGTATGGGGAGTTCGCTGTGTGTTGTGTGTGTGTACTTCGAACTAAACACCATGCAATTTGAGCAAGGCTGGCTCAAGTTGTATGGTGTATGAGTTCGCTGTGTGTTGTGTGTGTGTGTTAGAACTAAACCCACCATGCAATTTGAGCAAGGCTGGCTCAAGTTGTATGGTGTATGAGTTCGTTCGTGTGTGGTAGGTGTGTGTGTGTTATTACTAAAACACCATGCCAATTTGAGCAAGGCTGCTATGCAGTGCGATCGAGTGCGGAATATAATAATAATAATATCCTCGATTTATACAGCGCCTATCACGACTGATATATCATCTCTAAGCGCTTATCAATTATATTTATTACCCCTGTCGCGTCTACTTGTTCGCAGCCAGATTTGGGTTTGACGTCAACAAATACAGAACGACCAAAAATATCTCCAGAATGATGAAAATCAAAACCGACGGAATCTATCTCGAGCGCGGCCGGCCTCCAGCCTATAGCGCGCACCCCACCGGCACCGCGATCCCGCGGGCGCTACCCTAGGCCTAGCTTAATACCTGTACCTGGCTACTGCACGGTAATAGGACTGTACGACACATCAATTTGGGGAGGACAATTTGCAGGTGGCGACGTCAGTGGCGCCCTACACACATTTTCACACATGAATTTGATGTGCTCTCATGGGAACCCGCAATTCGATCATCACTGTGCTCATGAATGGTAAATTGGGGAGATTTCCCCAGGACACTGTACATGACTAATTATGCCAAATGAAAGACTTTTGCAATAATATGTTCTTTTTGAGGAGCTCCTCAAATTGCTGTTCACACAGCGGAATCTCCCTCAAACTGTGGGTGTGTGTAAGAACATGCCCTGCTCATATTGCATACTATACAAGAACACACACACACACACACACACACACACACACACACACACACACACACACACACACACACACACACACACACACACACCACACACACACACACACACACACACACACACACACACACACACACACACACACACACACACACGCACACACACACACACACACACACACACATATATACACACGCCCCGCGGCTCCTATCACCACACAATGGTATCAATAATTATTCAGTCGAGATCTAGCTACCATTACGGACATAGTAGAATCCCTAAAATGTGAGTATAATTATGCAAAGCCCATATTTATTTAGATCAGCTGCTGTATACTGGATACCGGCGAGCAAAAATCTTAACGACTCCATAGATGAAACTAGATGCCACATTTACCTCAGCTGATATAGGTCTCTATCGATAATACCCGTCCCCTTTCTCTGTGGGATAGCTGTATAAGCGGGTCAAGGGGGCATAATTTAAAGCTAACGATGAGTATATTTGCAGTATATTTTTCTTTTTTGTGTACATAAATGGTATGGAAAGCATTACGGTATTCACTTCAAACTTATACCGGAAGTAAAAACCCCTGGTGCACAATAACTGTGTTGTTAAATAGCAGAATATCTAAACAAATTATCAAATCAGTAATCAACAAGAACACCTCGCACAACGCACGCATCTAAAGATGAATAGATGTGACACTACCGTAGAACACCATCGTCAAGCACCCCCCAAGCACCTACACTTAGGTGGCGTTTCCATGAGATTCTATTAACGAGTTATAATTATGCGATCGACGCATTTGAAGTGGCCAACCGCCGACAAATTAACATTACGTTTAAACTGAAATATATAGAAATATAATGCCAGTTTGAGGGCGGATAACAGTCAATTCGAAAGAAATATTAAAATAATAGTGCGAAAGTTAACACGAAGCACACAAAAAACGAGCGTCTATAAAATGTTATGAAATTGCCGTTTCTCAAGACAATACCTTTAAATTAACGAATATTATGTGGGGGATTGCATTGTAAGTAGTTCGCTCCATTTTGTACACGCGTGCATTTAACAGCTGGACGAAATAAAACACTGCAGAACGAAAACTGAACGCCGTCGTTTGGGACTATTCAATGAATTCAATATTTCACCTAACTTTCGATGACCTGATATAAAGAATTCTACACAAGATGTTTTAGATAAAAACACCTCGATTCTAAGAAGAAAAGGGAAACGATTTAAAGGGTTAATACAGTATATTCTGGTTAAACTTATTTTAGTAATTACAACTTGTAAGTTATCATTAAAATGTAATTGTTATGATACAATGATGCTTGAATTGTAGAATAAACATATCAACGGCTATAAAGCTACAGTGCTACAGCCGATTTTAAATAAATGTTGGGGACCAACTTTAATTCAATAATTTAAGAAGATATTTAAAAATCCTACACATTTTTGAAAATATACCAAAATGGTTTTAAACTTGTTTTTAATGATCCCTCTATTGAATTATTATTTTAACCTAACATCACATTCGCATTCTTTGATCAAATGATTGACACGTTCAGGGACTGGAGGACGCCCCTCTTTGTGTTAACGGGTGTTTTTAAATGAAAACAGCCCTTTAACTTAACCCCTTTATATGTTTTTGACTACCATTCAAGTATCATTGAATTATATTACTGTTAGTTTTTAACAAAAACTTACTAGTTTTAATTACTAAAATTCTCTATGACCAAAACTGTGCTACCCCCTTTAACCCTAATAAAGTTCATTAAAACGATAAACGTGGCGATAAACTATCCGCCGTGTAGCGATCACTGGATCATAATGCCGTGTTCCCCTTTATTTTTTATTGATATACAGAATAATTCTTGGAAATTAAAGAACAGACGTGTTGATAAACAAACTTCATATCTTACGTAGACGAAAGGTGGTAACACCAAGGTTAGGGTCGCTACGCGCATATTACATGAATATTTCGGGCAAAGCTATTTGCAGCGCTTTTAGGACTCCTGAAGAAGAAAAAAAGAGGGCTGCCTGAAATAAAAGGTCAACACAAACTCGTGTTATTAACTGGATGTATTCAATCGATCACGCGGATTCATACCGATAACTGGAAATGAAAACGATCTGCAACATTGTACCGGATAAGCTATCGATCACGGCCGTCTGTGTGAGCGTTAAAAAGCCGTAATTAGGGCGTGTTAGCATTTAGCGCTACTTAATGCATCACGAGAACACCTTAATGTGACCTTTGCGGTAGGTGATGAATGGGGCTAGGGGCGCCCCCGCCCCCCCCCCCCCTCCCCCGCCTTCCGGTATGTGGGAATCTTTCCTCCAGGACCGGGTGCACATCCTCCTTGTGGTCCAAAAAATGTAATACCACCGTTTGTCGTTATCTTATGTTAACCTGTTCCCTACTAGATTTTGCAATCATAGTATAGTTAACACAGAGCCCACCATGCAGGTTCACGTAGGCAATGAGCTCATGCTAACCCCCTGCCCTGCCCCGCCCCCGCACCCACTAAAATAAATCAAAACCCCACCCCTCCCCTGTCTAGCTCAACCCCTATACAAGGCCCCTATATCGATCAGTCTATTTGTGATTGCTCACTTTTGAGGATTCCAACTCCTCCATGACCTATCCCTCTATATATGTTACGTAAGTCGAAAAATAAAAAAGGAATAACATATACAATTATTGTAGGATTGTCGATGCCCCCTTCCCAGCCCCCCCCCCCCCCCCATCCATGATGCCCTCTATCCACCCCGACCCACCCATCCCCCCCCCCCCCCCCCCACACGCACACACGTCTAGATGAAAACAACTTACAATTTATTTTGGGCTTATGCCCCTACCAACGAGATAGCCCCACTTGTATCCCCCTCTCTCTACCCCCTCAGTTTTCTTTGTACTGGCTCATCTACTAGACCCTTTCACACCGATCGTTACATGGGTACACTGTGACGTAGTTAAATATTGAGCTATAAAGTCTGAGTCAACGAGCGCCTAAAATAATTATGGGCGACAAAAGTAGGCGTGTTATTGACGTATGCTATAATAGCTTAAGTTCACATTTACCTCTATAAATAGCCTCTCTCCCAGATAGATAAACGGAATGATGGACCAACGAACGAACGAACGAACGAATGAACGAATGAAAGAACGACAAACCGACAGAAGAACGATCGCCAAACGACCAAACGAACGGGTGATCGAACGAACGAACGAACGAACGAACGAACGAACGAACGAACGAACGAACGAACGAACGAACGAACGAACGAACGAACGAACGAACGAACGAACGAACGAACGAACGAACGAACGAACGAACGAAAACGAACGAACGAACGCACGAACGAACGAACATACGAACAAACAAACGGCAACCGAAAGGACGAACGAACACCGAACGACCAGAGAAATGAATGATCGAAGGAACAAACGAATATATAAATGAACGGATGACGAGACAACGTCTTATTAACTCTATCATTATATTCTGGAATGCCAATCTGCCTTTAAGTTGTCCTTCAATTGCCCCCCCCCCCCCCCCCCCCATTGTTGCCTACTGTATGCTTTGTCCAGTATATCCATTATCATTCGAAGACAATTCCTTATAGTCATTTTGTTCTACGTATATTCTTCATTAATTTGCGCAATTATCAACTATTGCTTTTATGCATTTCGTTGTTAGTGTATTCCATTCTCGACGTCATTCCGTCTATTATATCATCGAGGCCGAAGTTCACGTCAAAGCCGAACAATACTTATTTTATTATTGATTATTACTTTGCCTGGTTTGAATATAATTTGATAAGTTGACCATGAACTAAATGAAGCAAACCTGGTTTAGTTTGTCACATGCAGAAACTGACAAAGGGTTACAAAGGGGTAATTACTGTTGTCTGATAATTATATGACTATGAGAACGTTTCATGATAAATGGACGGCAATGACCTAGTAATGAGCGAGATGCAACGTAGTATATATTTGCTGTAACTCATTTCCATTTTTTTTTAAACACAACTTAAAAGTGCACCTGTAAAGTGTCAGATATTGCCCAAAATGACATTTGATACTTCAATCCTGTACCAAAATCAAGATATGTCCAAATGAAAGTTTCATTGGAAAAGAACACTGCTTTCCTGGTTAAAAAGGCGAAAATATGCGTCAGCTTTTACAACGAATTACTGTATAACGTTTATAAGGTTTATGACCGTTCATTAACGCTCTTAAGCTGAATGATAGATATCGTCATACTAAAGGGGCATTTGAAAAAAATCTAACCCTATTGTATTCTACTCTTACCATAAGCTAAACAACACGGTAGAAGAGAAACGAGGAAGCTCCAAGTAATTTTCGTGGAGTTAGACACTTTACTGGCATCCCTTTAAGATGATCCCCGGGATTGTTTTTCTTCAAATTAAATTATAAATATCTTAATAACGAAAATAGAAATTTTAAGAAAACAAAACATGGTTTAATACTTTTAAAAAACTAAGAAAACAGCAATGAAAGATGAACATAGATGAAAGATCCACTTGAGTTGCAAGTGCGTTTGTAAAGTAAAATAATATTCAAACATATAGAGAAACTGACCAGAAATATATTGTGATTAAAAGAAGGCAAAGAAAATGGGATTCCAACGGGATTCGAACCCGAGAATTTGTATATATGTTTGAATTATTTATTACAAAAAGCTGTATCACTTCGGTGATCCCTCGCATATATCTCCAAGTTGATTTGTATCCTTCGGGTTTATGTCAGGTTTATAATAGCTTCTGACCATTCAGGCAATGAGAATTAAGGGGTTACGGGGACGAGCACCGTGCTAGGGTTTTCTATAGCTCAGTCGGAAGAGCACCGGTCTAGCAATCCGGATGTCTCGGGTTCGAATCCCTTTGGAATCCCATTTTCTTTGCCTTGTTTTAATCATAAAATAATATTATATGTAACTGGAACAATCTGTCGCTAATGAATGCGATTACAAATGTTCGTATTTCAAATGACGGCGTAGATTAAATATAAATAATATCACAGCATAATGTTCGGTATGAGGTATAGAGTGGTCAAGTGTGACGTCATCAAAAAAACTATTTTTTGTTTTGAATTTCCACATTTGAATTTAATTTTCCGAAAATTAAAGCATCACAAATAATATCCAAATGTTGAAAATCAATCGAATATGTTTATTGTTGATGGCTGAGATATGCCCATCCGAATGGATTTATTTCAATAGGAAATCACTGTTGTTTTGTTCTGGTTCATAACGTTACGAACTAAAGCAAAATAACAGTGATTTCCTATTGAAATGTATTTATTTAGATGGTCATATCCCAGCCAATACGTCACATATTCGATTGATTTTCAACCTTTTGGCATTATTTTGTATGCTTTTTCGGAAAATGAAGTTCAAATTGAGAAATTCTAAAAGTAGATTTGTATGATGTCACAGCTTCAATACTCTATACATTTAACTTGTGTAACTTTTTCACTTTGTATACAATTATGAACAACACAAATATTTCGATTCACATAATTATCACGTCATTTCTGAACCACGTCATATTTGAATCAATATTGTAACCCCATAATTTACGTGGCCTATAATCCTTAAAAAAACTCAAACCTAAAAGGGTTTAACTATACCTGTCTATTCGAAATAAAAGGTCAACGATATACAATATAAACATACCCAAAAATCACAACGGGGTGCCGGACTCATATGGAGTGGGAAATAATTATGGCCGAAATGACCTTTCAAATTAATGATTTCTTGTCTAGGGTTACTTAACCGACCCTTGGCTTTAATTAGTGCAATAAATGACATGTGTCCGCTAATGAGGTTCTTTGGTATTTGCCCTGGCGAACACAAACTACTGCTCCACTATATTATTTGGTTTAATAGGCCAACATATTTGATTTCTTTCCCTTACCAAAGCACAGGCGCACGCCCTATAACCATAATCCTTAAAGGGAACCATGCACCACCCAAAAATAATATTCTTATAAAAGAAAGGTAACATTTTTAGTAGTCCAAACATCAGAAAATAGGTTTTCAGAAAAAATATATAAGTGGGAAAAAGCATCACCATAATATACTACAACATGTGATCATGGGTCTGCATACAAAGACTACATTTTGGATAGGATGAACGCATCGCCCGTGATTCTATTGTCTCCAAACGTACGCTTGAATAGTATTGGCGCACTCGCAAAATGTTTGGCGCGTACGGAACCATAAAATAATAATGGTTCCGTAAGTGGTGGTTATTAATTGCATTGCTTAGGAATTACACAACCCTTTGCAAAATGTTGGGTATCCGATTTGATATCACAAAACGTTACCAAAACATATAACTAAGTGCTGTTATTTGCCTGTTGGTCCCCTTTAACTGTCTAATCAGAAATAACCGACTCTAAACATGCTAAATGGCTCATCTTTCTTCATGTCGTAATTTAAGTGGGATGGGACATGGGATAGTGCTGAAAGGAACTGGGAATGCTTTGACAAAATGTATTTATTAATTTATTTATTTATTTATTTATTTCCGGTATGAATGACATGATACAAAGGTCCAGAGACCAACAATGATCATGGTACATTGGTACAATAACAATAATATCCATAGATACATTACAAATACACATAAATCGTAAAAATATTATAATTATGCACAAATACTGATGCACATTAAACACTATTACAATAATCTTAAAAATTCAATATGATGAAGAAGCATTATATGCTTCAAAATCTTCAAAACTTACTCGGAACTCTAGCGGTTCTCACATACCTCGTTGTATTCGTATTATCAATTATACTTCAATAGAAGCATGCATGGAACAGTTTGGGGCTTTCCAAACTTCTCTTCCGTTTTACAGAT
Source organism: Echinarachnius parma (assembly GCA_037951105.1). Classification (NCBI taxonomy): domain Eukaryota; kingdom Metazoa; phylum Echinodermata; class Echinoidea; order Clypeasteroida; family Echinarachniidae; genus Echinarachnius; species Echinarachnius parma. The sequence goes on along the minus strand of JBAMJV010012354.1, from coordinate 40,669 downwards.
AATATGTATGATTGAAGTGTTCAGAGTTCTAACTTTCTACCGGATAGTTATCTGTGTACAAAGTTGGTGCAACGAGTTCGCGAATATCCCTATTCATTTCGGTTCATTACTCGATCATTTCCATCGTTTGCACATGTCAACAAAGTTACTAGATCCCGTTAAGGAATATTGTGGTGCTGAGAAAGTGGGCGTTGTATTTTCCTATATGTACTAAAAAGACTGTTGCGGTCCTGGAATTGCAGTCATGTTTGTAATTGTATACTTATAGTGTTTTTTAGTCGTACAGAGCATGTACTATACAATATGATAGGTGTAGTGTGGTACATGTATATATTTGTAATCAATTTTATTTTATTTATACATAAGAGGACTGACGCTTGACGCTTGTTCGAAATGACAACACGAGTTGCAATGATTTCAAGGGTCAAACAGAAGGGTGCTTTCATATCAAATTCAAGCACACAAGAACACTCATACGTGGTCAATTTCTCAGAAAATACCAATTAAACTCAAATCTATCATCTCGATCATAATATAAAGCACACGTAGCAAATTGCGTGCATGTTTTCAAAATCGTTTCCCCCCAAATGTCAACTTCAAATTATCGCGTTCAGTTATATATACCCTGGATGTGCCAGCGCGCGAATACAAGTTCATTTGAAATGCAGATGGAATAACTTTAACCCCCAAATCCGTTTAGCTTTAATGCGAAAGACATACCGCCGGGAAAGCCTACATCGTTTGGGGTAAAAAAAAATTGCATTAAAGGTAGTTCAGATTCGTCAAATCAGATGCGCGGCGCCATCTTAAGTACACGTTGCGCACGGTGCGTGATGCACGTTAGCTCAGTGTCATGCGGTGCGCGCAAACTGGCCCAGTTCAAAATGGCGACCCGCTGTGTAGCATCCCCACGCTGGATCTAGTTAGCGTGTAACCTATGCCAGCCTGACAGCCTACTTCCACAGTTCATGTCTAGCCCATGCAGGTATTCATAGGCGTATGAGGTGGGGCTGGGGGCTGGAGGCGGGTAGCTTCAGTCCCCTGGGGTGTTTCATAAAGATCCTAAGTTAAAATTAACTCTAAGTTGGACTTAACACTTATGGAAAGCCACTAGTTTCTTTGAAAAATTGTGGTCAAAGTCCTTTATCAAAGGCATAAAATGTTGATTCAAATCATTAATATTTTCTATTATCAAGGAGATTTTATGTTCTTGATGTAGAATTTATGAAGAGCCTAAAATACTTGAATATTTACTTTTGAATATATTTTATTTAAAGGCTACAAATGGCTTTCCATAATAGTTAAGTCCAACTTAGAGTTAAGTTCAACTTAGGATCTTTGTTTTGAAAACGGCCATATTCGTGCGAAACGCATCTGAAATTCGGGTACATCATCTCATATTCGGGCAAAACCATCTCATATTCGGGCAAAATCATGTCATATTCGGACAAAATCATGTCACATTCGGGCAAATCCATGTCATATTCGGGCAAAATTCATGTCATATTCGGGCAAATCCATGTAATATTTGGGCGAAATCATGTATCATTCGGGCAGCGTCGTGTTATTATCGGGCATAACCGTCTCATATTCGGGCAAAATCATGTTATTTTGGACTAAACAATTGAAAATATGTCATGTTGATGCATCAAAGATGTCAGGTGACAATTCGACAATTCGGGCGAAAGACCTCAACACCCCCCCCCCCCCCTCCTCCCCCATCCCCCCGAAGAGAACATGCGCCCGTACGCCCCATTCAGCTATTTCAATGATATTAGCACATTGGTAAACATCATGAACATGGTGTTCTTCGCTTCCTCATACTAAATGCGACACATGATTTGAATCTTGCCTCAATTTCAACCATGTTTTGAGTTATATACGTTTAAAGGGATCTAGAAACGTTGTTGACATGTTCGAAAAGTGATGAAGGGTTGATGCAATGTATATTGTTGTTATCACATATGTCCACAGGGTATTGTGTGAAAGTTTCAAGTCAAATGGACATTTCAAGGCCAAGTAATGAGCGAAAATGCAAAGTGATATTCACTAACTCACTGCACTCACTTTGTATACACGGTTTCAAAACTCCAGGGGAGTTTTTCTCTGAATACTTCGATCGTACATATCTTTGTAACGAAAGGGAAATTTGAAAAACCGAAACCGTCCCATGATTTTATTGTTAATACGAATACAACAAGGTATGAGGGAACCGCTAGAATTACAATTTTATTTGGACAATGTTACTAAGTCCCTTTAAATGTGTATTTTTTTGTGATCTGATATAATTATCAGATCACTGAGTGATGTGTGAAAATTAAGTGAAAATCAGGACCTACGTGTTTGGGATACTTTTCAGAGCATTTAATGGATCTAGTAACTTTGTTGGCATGTGCAGAAAGTGATGGATGGATGGTAAAACGTGTAGTTGTGCGAGTTGATAATCTCCTCTTATTATATTGTGTGAAATTTCACGTTAAATGGATGTCATATGACCGAGTAATGAGCGAAAAATGCAAAGTGATATTCGCGAACTTATTGCGCTGACTTTGTACACAGGGTTATTTATCCCGTAGATATTTATAAATCTAAATACTTCAATCATACATACCTTTATAACGGAAGAGAAATTTGGAAAAACCGGAGCTGTTCCATGCTTCTTATTGGTAATACGAATACAGTGAGGTATCTGAGAACCGCTTGATTTCCTAGTAAGTGTTGAGGATTTTGACAATGTTACTAGATCCCTTTAAACAACAAATCGCCTGAATGTACTTCAATCGCCTCAATGTTATTAATGTTTTGAGTTATAAATTTAAACAATCAAACCTATACAAAAAAAAGAAGAAAGTATGTCGTTAAAAGACATTCACACAACATAAGGTAATCAGTCAACCTATACACTAAAGGTTATAGCCCAGGCATTTCAATGGAATTAGCACATTCATTCTACAAACTTCACCTCACTTCTTTACCGCCGCAAAGCAAGCAACGCAGAGTTTGTGCGATTCCAATCACGCCTCGACAAATCATGTTTTGATATATCAAACCTATACCAAAACAAAAAAAATCCGCCATTAATGGCCTAGTCCCCCTGCTCCGTTTCTCCTTCCGTTTCCTATCCGTCTGACATCAGGAAGGTACTAGCAGAATATATACTGGCAAGAAAGGAAATGATGCGGACCAAGTTCGGAATGGATTATATAGGAGGGTACTTTTGATTCGGCTCCGTTTCGCGTGAAACGAAACCGTCACGGAACTTCAAAATTTGTCTAGATAATAACCTGACCATTTCGCCGCAGGTTATCATATTTGTAGTATGTTTAAACAATTAAACATAAACAAAACAAACACGCCATTAAAATAGATACAGTACAACATCATAATGTAATCAAATGATTTGATTTCATTCACGGTACCAAGACCAAGCAATTATCAGACAGTGCATTTGTATACATGTTCGTCTTCTTGATATTACATTATGTGTGTTCTTTCTGTTGCATTAAAAACAACATTATGTTTAATTATAGTGATGTACGTTGTTTGATATGGCAAATGAAATAGAATGTGTTCTCTTGAAGAAATAATTTTTTAACGAAAGTTTATTGATTTCCAGCTATTGTTTTTCTGATGGACAAAATGACACTTATTATCAGATTATGGCCAGGAAATACATCTTCACGTCACTCAGAAATGACTCTTTATCGTTTTACAATATTTCTTTCTTCGGCCTTTTGCTTGGAAATGTCGGGCCCATTATACATGATGCGCACGGCAACCAAATTCCTAATGAAGAGCTTACTTCCAAAAGGCGCTATATACTTTCCATACCAATTGAGTTAACGGTATCATGCAGTACATTAATTAGTATACGCAACCATCTAGAAATCAAAATTAAAGGACAAATTACACAATACAAATACAAATATGGAACGCTCCATTTTCATATTCCATACATGCATGTGTACAAAATTTGACCCCAAAACCTGCTTTTCTTCAAATTTAAAAAAAGTGGATGTATTAGCGACCTTTTGGAATTAAGCAAATCTTTCTCCATGAGTTTGCTTTAGTTACACGTAGCGAAGATTGACTGCTCAACAGGCGGTTTAGGATGGGGGTAATTTAGACGTATTGGCACGCTGCCCTACCGTATGTAAAGTCCTCACCAATTATACTTAAAGTGGTCAGTCGGAAATTGGCAACAAGTCACAAATTCTGAGATTGATCGGATCTAATTTGTGTTCCTTTTTTTTATTTTTTAAAATTTTTTTACTGTAGCTAGGTTAGGGTTAATGATGATTCCGTATGCAATGTCTGATAAAAATCGTAACAAATTGCTTATCCTTATATAACAATTAAAACTTACGCTAAGCCTAATTGTAGACAAAACAGACAACCATGATAATTATGTTTTTCTTACCTATTTGTTGACCATTTGATGATTCCAGCATCATAGGCAGATAAAGATGAAATGGTGAGCAGGAAAAGAGAGAGAAAAGGGAAAATTGTTAATTACATTGACTTGAAATTAACATTTTGTATTGATTTTGGAATAAGAAACACACAAATATAATGGCGTTTTACTATACATGTATTGTATTGTGATTCTATTCATCAGTAATGTGTGCAATGTAACGATAGTAGTCAACTGTAGTATCAATTATATCTACATTAACAATCGATGGATTGATTGAATGATTACATTATTTATCGATTTATCGATTGATCACACGATGGATTTCTGATTGATTGATTGATTGATTGATCGATCGATCGATCGACCGATCGACAGACCGTTTGATTGATTGATTGATTGATTGATTGATTGACACAACATCATAACATTTCTCGCCAGAGCAACACAAACCACGAGCATGGTATGATGATAGTGATGTTTTCCTCATTAAAGAGATCTAGTAACATTGCCAAAATCCTCAAAATTTACTTGAAACTCTAGCAGTTCTCACAAACCTTGTTATATTCGTATTACCAATAAAAGCATAGAAAATGTTTTGGTTATTCGAAATTTCCCTTTCGTTAACGAAATATTTACGATTGAAGTATTCGGATTTGTATTATTATCCACTGGATAGCTATTACTGTGTACCGAGTCAGTGCAATGAGTTAGTGAATATCACTTTGCATTTTTGCTCATTACTTGGCCACCATATAATATCCATTCAGCGGGACATGTTCAGACATTACTCAGTGGACATATCAGAACACAACAAAGCACATTTTATTAACAATTCATCACTTTTTGCACTTGTCAACAAAGTTACTAGATCCCTTTAATCCACTGAACCGTTCTGCAGCGGATAAAATACATTAAAGTGGTGTTTATTTCCTCACGCATGGATCCGATTACCAATTTAACGAAGGATCGAATAATACAAAATATATATATATGATGTGGAGTAGGTGTATTGATCAAATGATCAAATTATCAAAATGGTATTTCCCCATTCTACGATGGATCGAATAATCACAAATATTAATTTCATGGAGTAGGTGTATTGATCAAATGATCGAATTATCACAATGGTATTTCCCCCAACAAATGTTATACGACTCAATTCGTCTTTTATGTACGTACTCTATATAATTATATGATCCACATTCCGCAATTATTTGGGGCAAGAAATTATTAAATTATGAAAATGGTATTTCCCCACTATACTGCTAGATTTGGTATTATGAGCGAATTGTTCATTCGAAAACGGTTGTTAAAGTACCAAGTTGATAATAAGTCACTACATCATTGTCTTGATGTCTCATTTAAAGGGATCTAGTAACTTTGTTGACATGTGCAAAAAGTGATGAATGGTTAATTCAATGTATATTGTTGTTATCTGATATGTCCACTTAGGTATTGCGTGAAAATTTCAAGCTAAATAGACGTTATATGACTGAGTAATGAGCAAAAATGCAAAGTGATATTCACTAACTCATTGCACTCACTTTGTACACGGTTATGAATATCCAGTGGATAGTCAAAAATCCGAACACTTCAATCGTAAATATCTTTTTAACGAAAGGGAAATTTGAAAAACTCCAAACCTGTCCCATGCTTCCATTGGTAATACGAATACAACAATGTATGAAGGAACCGCTAGAATTCCAATTGGATTTCAAAGATTTGGACAATGTTACTAGAACCCTTTAATTTAAATATCGTATTCGTATTGGTCAACTGAAGCGCGTCGGATGATCATCAGCTTTATCATGCCTTCTTCAAAATAATACTACCCGAACATAATATTTGTACAGTAATTTGTCCCTTATGAATGTTCCACAATTAGAATTAATATAAGAGATTGATTAAACCATCAAAACGGTTATTTCCCCCACGTATCTGTTGCCCGACTACACTGGTCATATTATAAGGGTATTCATGGAAATGTTTGTCGAATACCAAGTGGTTAAAGAGTCGACCCATCTTTGTCTCGATGTCTTTACTTAATTTGCGTGGCTTAATGGCCTTAGTCACACAGAACAGTTTCTCCTTCCGTATCCTGTCCGACCAACATGTTGCGAAACGGTCGGTATCTAGCAAATTTTGAAGTTCCATGACATTACGAATTAAGACAGTCAGACTTAGGTCTGGTCTATGTGGTTCTTGTCTAATTACATTTATTTGAGTTTATTTCTGGGAAACTTACTCCCATCGAATAGTATTGTCAATTCTGTCTTTTACAATTTATATCGGGCAATAACATCTTGTTATTGTCTTTTATTTTGATTATTTTTCTGGACAACTTCTACGAATATGTCCGAAAATACAATCTGGTTCCCGTTTTTTTGTTTTGTTTATTGGAGTGTCTATATTGGACATCATTACTGAAGCCCATTATAGTATTTCTATCAATTGTGTGTTTTTCTACGAATTTTATCGGACAATAAAAACTCGTTATTGCGTATTTTATTGGACAACTGACTGAGTGAGCGCAACGAATGATTATTATCCATTATGTTTTCCACGAATATGCGGACCGACAATAATATCTGGCTCTTGCATTTTGTTTTCCGTCTAATTGGAGTATCCTACTGGACAACACAGTATGGGGCGCAACGAATAATATTATCTATTTACTGTTCCCTCTTCGTTCATGTCCATCCATAAAATCTGCTTTATAAAGAATGGAGGGCCTGAGATTAGAGTCAATATTAGTTCGCTCCATGATTAACGAAGTCGGAACGATTAATTTTGTTCGAAGTAGGTAGCGCATGCAGGCCAGTGTCAAGCCAAAATGAGAGGGAGGTAAAAAAAAAAAAAAAAAAAAAAAAAAAAAAAAGGGGGGTGGGGGTTGAGGAGGCAGATATAGGGCACAGAGCGGACAAGAGGGGTAACGAGGACGGCGGATGATGGGGGGGGGGGGGGGGGGGGGGGGGGTGGGAGAGTACATAGGGTGTAAAGAAGGGGTCTATATAGAGAGCGGCAAATCATGTCTCGACCTAGATCAAACTAGATGGATACGACCCTCGTGTTTGAAGTGGGTATGTACAGTGTGTGGGAGTTATTAGATGGATTATGCTTCCAGATACCGGAAGGCTTAAAAACCAATCATGGCGTTACTACGGGGGGGGGGGGGGGGGGGGGGGGTGGCACAAAAATAATATTGGCATTGGTAAGAAATCAAATAAATACATAGAATCTCGGATTCATCGGATTCACGAAAGTACGTAAAAAGAAAAATAAACACCCCTTACCCTTCAACGAATCAAAGAAGGTGCATTGTATCATTATGATTATAGATAACTGAATGGTTTACAATTAATAATTATGTTTATTCGTGTTACACGAAAAGTGATACTCGCCTTTTGATGATAACATTTTCTAATGTTTTCATTTGTCAATTTCTATGTTCCGCACAATTTGGTCCTCAAAAAAAAAGAAGAAAAAAATTAATTTAAGTTACACTGGTCAACTTGTTACTACTGGCGTAAATCCATTTTAAAAACCTCCAACTCTTTTACCACCCCCCCCCCCCCCCCCAAAAAAAAGAAGACAAATTCGGTATACTGCCATTTATAACATCTCATATATCACTATTCAGGTTCAACCTCGTTTATAACAGATATTTAAGGCGCAGTCACATATCATATCACCGGGATAACGTAAACGGAATGCCCAACGGTTGAACAAATTGCGAATTCAAATTATCCGGTAGTAAAACTATTCTCCATTATTTCGTGTACAAAACATTCCGCCAGATAGAACAACGTACATCGCATGCCAAGGAACGGAACAGAAAGTGCATACGAACGGAGACGAACGGACTGAATAATTTACTCTCGGTCGGTCATCCGTTTACGCAATCCGGTGAAATGTGACCGGGCCTTTACTTCGGTATTTGCCCCTTAAGGGCCGGTCACATATCACCCTGCTAGCGTGAACGGATGCCCGACGAATAGACAGTTTTGCGAAATCAATTATCCGGTGGTAAATGTCGTCACCATTGTTTCATGTACACAATATTCCGCCGTATAGAACAACTTACATTACATCGCAATAATTATTACAAGGAACGGACAAGAAACGCATACGAACGGAGACGAACGGATTAAAATGTTACTCTCCGTCTTGTATCCGTTACGCTATCCGGTGAAATGTGACCGGGCCTTTACTTCGGTGTCTGCCCTTTATCCGCAATGACATCCTGGGTTCGGTGACATTTCCATTCCATTTTGACCGATTTTCGTGACATTTGATGGATAAAAATGCCGGAATAGGTCAAATTTCACCTAAGTTAATGAGCCACCTGGTTCCTTTGGCATGACCGAAACATGATACATACATTGAATAACATTAATGTTTGACTTAAAGGGATCTACATGTATTAACGTTGTTGACATGTGCAAAAAGTGATGACTGGTTGATACAATGTGTATTGTTTTGTGATCTGATATGTCCAGCGAGTAATGTGTGAACATTTCGAGTTAAATGGACGTTATATGGTCAAGTAATGAGCGAAAATGCAAAGTGCAACACTTCAATCATAAATATCTTTTTAACGAAAGAGGGAAACACGACACCTGTTTCGTGCTTCTATAGTTAATACGAATACAACAAGGTATGAGGGAACCGCTAGAATTCCAATTGGATTTTGAGGATTTGGACACTGTTTGCAAGATCTAGTAACTTTGTTGACATGTGCAAAAAGTGATGAATGGTTGATGCAATGCATATTGTTGTTATCGCATATGTCCACGGGGGTATTGTGTGAACATTTCAAGTCAAATGGACATTGTATGTCCAAGTAATGAGCGAAATGCAAAGTGATATTCAGTAACTCACTGCACTCACTTTATACACGGAAGAAAAACTCGCCCGGAGTTTGTCTTATCTGAATACTTCAATCATACATATCTTTGTAACGAAAGGGAAATTTGAAAAAACCAAAACCTGTCCCGTGATTTTATTGTTAATACGAATACAACAAGGTATAAGGGAACCGCTAGAATTACAATTTTTATTTTGAGGATTTGGACAATGTTACTAAGTCCCTTTAAAAGGGCCAGTACAGTACGGTTTAGAGGGCGCTTCCAAAAGTAATGTTTGTCTTGGTAGATGAATACTATAAGGTATTGTTTCATACGGTTTATTTCACTAAGAATTTTGTTTTAGAACGGCTAGCCTGGCATACACATTAATTTAAAAAAAAAAATCGCATCTACATTTTTTTGTGCAAAAAGGGGTTATTGTAATTTCATCTTCCATTGCTATTATTTATTTCCCTTATTCAATCATGGTAGTAAAAGGATATGATACATTTTCAAAGAAAAAACACGTAAGTTCTATCAAGTAAAATTAAGTTCACAAAAACTTTTCTCTCCCTTTAAACCCCCCCACCAGGACATAAAATTACCAAACTAACATTCCTTTTAATAATCTAAAGAAGATATGAAGTTTGTTAAAAAAAACACATACTTTTGAAATGAGGAACTTGCAAAATAAAATAATCTTTGGATTTGCGAAATTTTAGGATGTTTTAAGATTTTTGTTGTTGAATAAGCATGATTTTTCTTTGCCTGAACTCCACCAACTATTGACTCCTTTTGGTAAAGTAGGTCGCATATAATACCATACATCATGTTCGTAAAACGTTAAATGAGTTTTATCGAGAAGGGGGGCATATTTCGCGCTACTTTAATTATGTTTAACCTTTATTTCCGTCTTAATTGATAGTGATAGATTTGTACAAAAATACATTTCACTCCTAGAGGTATTAGGTTATAACAAAAGACGATACTTCTGGCGCATGGTGAGTCATTTCCATAATAATCTATAAAACCTATTATACATCATTATATATTTGCCAGCCCTTTTCCTCGAAAACGGCAATGCTGTTTATTAACTTCATTTGTATTTTCTCATTAATAATGTTCAGTCTTTAGTAAACAGATTATATTAACTTTTACTGTGCCGTGAACCTGTATACAATTGTTATGCACCAACTACATATACCCGTTTCATTTGGAAATGTGAATGTGATGAATCACGTTTAATGCATTGTACTATTAAAGGGAACTAGTAACTTTGTTGACATGTGTAAAAAGTGATGAATGGTTGATACAATGTATATTGTTGTTATCTCATATGTCCACTGCAGGGTATTGTGTGAAAATTTAAAGTTAAATGGACGTTATATGGCCGAGTAATGAGCAAAAATGCAAAATGATATTTACTTACTCATTGCACTGACTTTGTACACGGTAACGACTATCCAGTGGATAGTTTAACATCTGAACACTTCAATCGTAGCTATATTTTTTTAGCGAAAAGGAAATTCGTAAAACCGAAACGTGTCCCATGCATGCTTCTATATAGTTAATACGAATACAACAATGTATGAGGGAACTGCTAGAATTCAAATTGGATTTTGAGGATTTGGACAATGTTACTAGATCCCTTTAAGATGATTAAAAGGAATTCTCCATTCATTTTGATCAGTGTATATTGACATATGTGCCAACCAATGTACTCCGTGACATATAGGGTTGAACCATACAGGGCTGGAAAATGTCGCAGTAAGAAAACAGGATGACATAATATTTATTTTAAACAATTTGATATACGATCTAAAAATGCAATTTGTAAATGAATGAATACAATCCCATGTGTAGTAGCAAACATGAAGGCGATCCGTGTGCATGACTGTAAGAGGGATATATTATTTGGAACCAACAATATGTATAGCTAGATTGGAGATATATATCAATGGCGTAGCCACGGGGAGGCACGGGTGCCCATGGCCATAATAATTAGACAAACATAATTAAAAACATATTAAGAGAAAAAGTTTGAAACAAATGAAGAAATACAATGACTGTTCCCCCTGCCTCAATTGAATTACATTCAATACAAATTAAAAACATAAGAGTGGAAGTTCGAAACAAAGAAAGAAATAAAACGACCATGCCCCCGCCCCTCCCCCATTTTATTAAATTAAATAAGCATTACAAACATAAGGATAACAAATAGAAACAACCGTGATAAAGAAATACAACGCCCCCAATTTGATTAAATTACATAACCATTAAAAATATAAGAATACAAATTAGAAAAGAAAAAAATACAATGACCAGGCACCCCCCCCCCCCTCACCCCTTCAGTCGGTACATGCCACGTAAGATCTGTGTATCAATACATTGAGTACATGACTAATCTCATTAAAGAGTTATTTATGCCGACCCGAAGAAAAACATTCATTCATGCTAATCAGGTTTCGCCGACTAATACATCAATGCAATGTTTTCGCTTCCTTAAGGCCCGGTCACATTTCACCGGATAGCGTACACCGATGCCCGACGAATAGAAAATTTACGAAATCAAATTATCCGGTAGTGTAATTCGTCTCCATTACTTAATGCACAAAACTTTCCGCCGGATAGAACAACGTACATCGCCTGACAAGGAACGGACAAGAAACACATACGAACGGAGACGAACGGATTGGAAATGTTACTCTCCGTCGGGCATCCGTTTACGTCATCCGGGATATGTGACCGGGCCTTTAATAAGAGTCCCTTTAATCTTCTTACGGTCGCTGGTAATCAAGTAAGAGTCTAGGGCTCATGCTTCTCTCATTGTGCCATTTTACAATGAGACTTTTGTCCTTATAAATTATAGAGAGCAAAATTATACATTATTTTTTGTCATAATCCTTTTTTTTTATAATGTATTGTATATTTATAATCAGAAACCGATTCTATATATATGCGCTTGATTCGCGACGGGCGCTATATATACTTGCATCGATTCCATGAAATTATAGTAACAATCATTTTATATACACGAACGCAAAATAAACTTTAACACACAAAATATGTGAATAAGAACATTATTATTGAATGTAAAAAGATTTCAACGACGTTCGCCAAAAATTATAATTCCATTTTTTATTATAAAAAGTTTCTTCGTCATATTAAAAAAGGTAATGCAGACAATTTTAAAGCAAAAATGGATTTGATATAACTTTATTGTTAATTCATTAAAGGTACATAAGTATAAACATAATAAAGTAGATGAGGTTAACAGTAATGTATGTCATAGAAGAAACAAAATAGCCCAGCAAATGACGCATAACAATCATAATAATGCAGGTTTTTTTTTTAATTGGGCAAAACCAGACCTTTATCGTTGCAAACGGGATTTTAAGGGAATTCAGACCGGTATATTAGACGCGTGGATCCATATTGCGCACTTTTACGCACGGTACGTGATCCCCATTGGCTCAGTTATAAGTAGCGATCGCAAACTGTCCCACTTCACGAAGGCCCGAGTCGCGTTCGGAATATTTGTACTAGTCGAATCATGGTCGAATGAAATTCCATCAGAGATGTTTACGAGCGAAACTATTACTAACACGCTTAACCGCACCGACTTCAAGGTGCCGCTTTTTGATGTTATCAGCGATTGCCTCGGGCTCAGCTGACAGCTCGAGCAATTCGCTCGGTATATAGATACCAGCTGTGTGCTGCATGCAATTTCATACGAAGCACCGCTCTTCGATCGATCCAACACGTATCGTTTACCTCGGGAGATTACGGTGGTGTGCGAGTTGGAATTTGCTGACTACCCATTTTAACCCACGCATATATGCCTTTAAAATGGTTTTCATACCCTTACTCACCGATTATTTCCTGAACCATGCAACGATGAATATTTTTACGCTTCAAATATACGTGAAATGTGTTTGACTGTGTGTGAAGAAATCGTTTAAACACGTCATTAACACAGACATATACATACTATTTGGCGTAATAACCGATCAATAAATAATGTATATAGAATACGTGATAAATTATCAATAGTTTGCATGGAAAAGTACAGGAGGTGAATTGAATGTACACAACATCGCTGTGTCACGCAAGTCTGATATATATATAATAGATATATAACACTTCGTTATTAGTAATTCTATCCTCAACTTATCGATCAAGCAAGGCTATTCATAGAGGTACAATGACCTCCAAAGAATCAATATTCAAGCGAAAAATTATGATCTAATGCTTTTCTACTGGATTAAGTATTCCCACCAGTGTGCCAAACGACCGGGTTCGCTCGCAGATTAGCACGCGGCTGATAAAACAAGTCATGCGAACGCATGCACAAGTGAGAAAGTATGGCACGCCAATTTGGACATAATACGTTAGCTGGTTATGTAAAGCAAAATGACGCGTAACGTATTATTAAGAATGGTGTTAAGTATTGATAAGAAATAATTGGCCAGTCATGTTGTAAAATCCAGCGGATGTTGTGGATACGTATTCAGAATTATATTAAACGTCAATTCCTAATATTACTTCATAACGCAAGTTTCATAGCTAACACGAGTGTTGTTCATCGTGCAAATGTGATATTGATAGTATTTTCTTGGTATTACAAGACACTTTTGGTATACCACTACAATGACACAATTTCAATGCGCCTCAGCGTTTATTCCCCAAAAGTGCCAGAGGAGCACATTCTCAGTGTCACATTTTTGGAAGGCCACAGCTAAATTGCTTTTGGGGGATTTGAAAGGAATCTATTGAAAAGCAAATGCCCCACACTTGAAGATTATGGTCTGCACTGAACAATAGAGCCACTTACGTATACAATGCCACCGCACCATACAATGGGCATGGTCAAGTATTCCATTACCATTGCGTGCAAGCATAGACGTGGCATACAAGCAGTAGCTGTAATGCAAGCACAGTGGCACGTGAGGTGTTAAAATATTGATATCTGATTGGTCAATTTAGCTACAGTTATCTCAGTATTCAGGTTGTCGAGCACACTGGGATGCTACACCACTACATAACACTGAAGCAGTGTATATTTCGCATCGTACGTAAGGAGTTCGCAAGATGGCGTCGCGAGCCTGGTTACGCATCCGAAATACCTTCAAAGTGACGTTATGCTGCGTAAGTACGTTGCTCGCGTATTTTATCACATTCGGTCTGCCATACGACCGGACTTGTAAAATGGGGGGTCTTATTTGCTCAAGCTCAAGCAAGGGTGCATTAGAAAGTGACCGCCAGACAATACCCCAATACAATATAGGCAACGTGAAAGAAGGGGGCAGCCTATACAAATATTTCCCTACGGGAAATGGTTTGTAATGGCCTAGTCCCACTGCACCGTTTCTCATCCCTTTTCCTATCCGACTAAAATGTGGCAAAAAGCAAATCATGTTTTGAAGTTCAATGACCTTTTTTATTTTACGCGAAACGGAGCCGAATTAAATATATCCTAGTAGTCCATTCCAAACTTGGTCCGCATCATTTCATGTCAAACGGATAGGAAACGGAATGAGTAACGGTTCAGTGGGACTCGGCCATAAGGAACATGAAAAACCCAATCCGCCTCCAGACACCATGATGTGCATTATTATTATGGGTAATATTACGGATATAATAACGGTTTGAATGTTTTTATTGTTTTACTTCTCTTTGCAAATGTGGTTAGTTCGGCTTTTTTATGAGACAATTAATGATTCTAACTACATATGTGAGTGGGTTTCTTAACAACTATATATTTCCCACTTCTCTTTTATCTCGTTATGTGGTTTATGATAACAGAATAATGAAAAAGGTTTTTATTTTTCAAAATGTCTTCCTAACCATAGGGATATTTTAGATTGAACTGAAAAGAAAAACGTTCTGGAACGCTTTTTTATTGTAGTAAAAAGTATCCGAATTTGGATACTTCGCGCGAACGATTGATGATATAATCTGACATCAATTTATACTTTTTTTTACCAGGTTGGCATTGATCTTTTCTATAAAATAATTATAATTACATAAATAATATATAATTATATATAATATTATATAAATAATTACATAATTCAGAAGAATCTGACAATGTTATTGGTATCTGATCTTGGTCTCGATTATTACTTTTTGAAAAGTTTGATAACGTTAATGGATCACTTTAAACGGTTTTAAAATAAAGCAGACACTGCATAAGAAAAGTTCAGTGACCGCGTGGTTATTCGATATATGATGCAACCGGAGTTTATTACGTAATGACAAACAAGTCCAATAAGGCCCTATGACCGTATAGTAAAGTAATATAATAAATTAGTACTGATTATCGTAGTTTAATGATAATTTACAAATTTAGCAATATTTTCAAAATCATTTGCAAAAGTTTGAATATCAATTTAAAGCAACCCTGCTGTCTGATTAAAAAAGAAAACCTGACAACGGGTGGATAAAATGTATGATTAGTCCACAGAGTGCATAAGTGAAAGTTTATGATAAATTCATGTCAACATTATAGCTACTGAGCGAAAATGGAGAGTACTATTTACTAGACATAGTATGTTTACACACACTTACACAGTTGAAATAACCATCACCATATTTTCAAACCCAACCATTTTCATCAACAAAATGGACGTTTTAAAAATAAAAAACTGGTTCCTTACTTATTTTAGTAAGAGGGAAGAAAATATGAGGGCATGAAACAATTGTACAAATAGCAAGTGAGTTTGTTCGGTACAGGCAAAGTTACTAAATGTATAATATATCCCTTTAAAATACATTTATATAAGCGTCCTTCATTGTACCACGCATGTATCTGTTTCACGGGTGGACACACGGAAATCTAATAATGCCAAATTCAATAATAAATAAAGGGCGGGAGTGTATTCTTAAGGGGACACATATATTGGGTGACAATTTCATATCCAAACCCGAAAGATGAGATTTATTTGATTTCTATTGATGCTGTGAAGACACCGGCTATAACAAATTGGACACCGCAAAGGTATACATTGTATAGCGTAGTATTCGTTTTGAATATCACGCGACAATGTGTGGATAAGCATGTTATATTATATACCCAAACGTGCTATACAGATGATTTGATTGTAGCAATACAATGTTATTATGATTTGCCACCCAAGCATATTTGAACGAACGAATAGGCTGTACATCATGTGAAAGTGAAATTGACACAAAAAGGACACGATTTGACCTACACTTGTTTTGCATTTTCTTCAAGTTGTCATGATTTTCCATTCTTTTGTCCGATCTTTTGTATCCGCCCCCTTGCCATAATTGTCCATATATGTATTTTTTCACATTTGTCTTACACTTACAGTTATGCGAACAAAATAAAATGCAATTGCGTTTATCAATAATACAAATTAGCCTGTTTGGCAAGAGACAGGTTTTAAAACATCGATTCTTGGTAACAAAATTAGAGTTGACAAACGCAACCCTCGGTACACGTGACATGAAGATTGTATTCATGACGATTATATTAAACATCGTACAGAATCCAGAAAAAAGAATCAACACTGTATTTTATATTGAATAATAAATTCTTACATGTTCGTAGAAATAATCATGTGTATATAACATCACAACATAATTACCACGGGAACAATACAATTTTCCACTTTTGTATATTTATAAGTATTGTATTATAAAGTCTAACCATTTCGCAGAAATATGTCAATATTATAAGAACATAATATAAATAAGCCAGAAGCAATTACATTTTCCACTTGTTCATAATATATATTGTATTATAAAGCCTAACCATTTCGCAGAAATATGATATAAGAACGTAATATGAGTAAGCCTGGAGCAATAACATGTTAAACCTTTTTCAAATAATTGTATTGTATAATAAAGTCTAACCATTTCGTGGAAATGTGTCTATATACACCAACATGATATCTATATAGGGGCAAAACCAAACATGTTCCACCTTTTTGTTACAAAGTCTTACCAGTTCGAGGAAACAATCTACATGCATTTTACACAAACAATATTATTTAAAAAACGCTAGAAGTAAGAAAACAAAATTATTTTCATGTTTGTCACATTATTATATAGATATATATATCCCTGCGGCCATGGCGGCTGGATAAACGTATTAGACAACCGAATAACTTTGCGGTGAAAAAATTGTATAATAAAGTGAAATGTATAGGACGATTCACTTATCTTCGCGATAATATTGCGGCATTAATTCATTTGAGACACACATAGATCAGAATGATACACGAATGAGCTGGGTTTTTTAAAACGAATGTAGGTCAGCAATTAGGACATACTAGGATAAGTTTCACAGTATTGATGTATCATTCAAACTGCTTGATGATAATGTGGGAAAATAGAAATCTGATTATTTTCGCTCGTGAACTTACTCAGAACTCCAGTTGGATCCCTCATATCTTGTTGTATTCATATTACCAATACATGTTTCGGTTTTTCGAATTTCCCTTTCGTTAAAAAAGATATTTAAGATTGAGTCATTCGGATTTTTAATTATCCACTGGAGAGTTAAAACTTTGTACAAAATTCAGTGCAATAAGTGTGTGAATACACTTAGCATTTTCGCTAATTTTCTCGGACATAAATATTAACATCCATTTAACGTGAATATTTTCCACATTTTTATTTTTTATTTGTTATTTTTGTATAGTAGACGGAATAGAAAACGAGTGTGCACGTCTGGTATAATGTATATTATAGTTCCATGTTTATAGTTGTGTTACTTATCAGTTATGCCACGATACAGAACATGCAACGTTCGAAAGCTCGACGCTATTTGAATTGTTTATATTTGATTATTTGTTAGACTTTTATAGCGGATAAGCAGTTAATAATAATAATAATATTATTATCAAGCATTTGTAAAGCGCCATCTATCTAGGTAGCCTATTCCGAGGCGCATATTAACAAAGGGAAGAAGAATAATAAGAGAGAAAAGCTTAAACAAACAAAATACCAATGCATGCAACTAAGTAATATATAAATAAGATATTCTAAACTTACTGGTATGATAGTTTAATGTTTGTATTTCTATAGGCAGCCTGTTCCATACATCCGGTGCTGCTGCAAAGAATGCCCTATTTCCATAATGTTTACGCTTGTTTTTGAAGTTTCTAATAATAATCTGTTTGAGGAGCGGAGCTTACGCTGTGGTACATATGACCGGACTAACTCATTTAAATAGCTAGGTTTTATAGCTAGGTGCCATACCATGTAAAAATCTTCCAAGTTTGAAGCAGTATCGACCTGTGCACTGCCTCTAAAAGAATCTAGTTTTATAACAAAGGGCATGATAGCATAAATGCATAATTTCACAGAATGTACATATAGGCCCATATATAATTAAATGTGCTTGGAGGAAACACATGAACAATAGAAATCGGGTGCATGTTTTCGCTCACTGATTCCCATACGGTCTCCCTACTCGGTTTTAAAGGACCTAAAGAATACAACATACTTTGACACTTATTCCATAGTTGATGACTTAAAACAGGTCTGCCGAAAAAAATCCATGAAAATAAACACAGTAGTGATTAAAGACTATTTTTCTGATGCCAAATCTCACTTAGCAGCCAGTTTACGCCCCACCCACATTTAGGGTCCGGAATCGGCAGCGTGATCGACATGTGATTGACAATTCATTGGCTTACGTCATGACGCGTCATCTACAGAATTTAGTTCATTAGTCCGTTCTTTAGATGACGTCACATTGTGGCGATTTAAAAGGGGCGTTCTCAGGAAAATTAGATATTTACTAATTACCCCCAAATTGATTGATTTCATGAGAAATGACTGCCAGATTCTTTTTCGTCGGGAAAATTTACATATAGAGAGCCGAATTGTGAAAATTAGGCCTTCTAGACGCTGTAGTTCCTTTAATGCTCTGTAAAGTGTCCCAAGCACGAGAGTACACATACCTAATGTAGACTCTACGTCCCACCGGAGTTCCCGTGCACCGTCGACGCTCTACCATGCATTGACCCAAAATCATCACCTACAGCCACTCAGATACAGATAATTTTTTTAAGGGAATGTTTAGGAACTAATAGTCCAAATTTACCACAATTATTCGGAAAGTTGTCGCGTTTCTCTTGAATATGACTTTCCGTTTTCTAGATGTTTGCGTTGATTCTGGGATTACGTCCGGTAATTACCCCCTGGACAATTAGCCCCCGGAAGATTCGTTGCGCTTGTTAACACCCTAATGAATCATTATTACTATGCATTAACTACTACCCTGTCATGACTGAACTAGAATTTGATAAACTAGAATTTTGAAAGTATCATTGTATCTAACAATCAAGCTATCATCCGTCACAAACAAGCATTATATGACCATTTAATTAATCAGCAAAATGGTCACCCTGCGCAGCGAAATTACCATTTTCCTTTAAAGGAATCTATTCATGCTATAGTAACGTTGTCCCAATCCATTTAACATGTTACTTTAAACTCAAGTGGTTCTCTCATACCTTGTTGTATTCGTATTACCAATAGAAACATTAGAGATTTAAAAGTTTTCCAAATTTCTCTTTCGTTAAAAAGATATTAATGTGTTCGGTTTTCTAATTATCCAGAAGAAAGTTATAATTGTGTACAAAGTCAGTGCAATGAGTTAGAGAATACAATATCATTTGGCATTTTTACTCATTACTCGGCCATAATACATACATTTAACGTGACATTTCTACACATTACTTTTGTTTGCTCAGTGGACAAATCAGATAACAGAAATACACATTTTATCAAATATATTCATCACTGTGTGCACATGTCAACAAGGTTACTATATCCATTTAACGCTGCAAATGAGTGACCTTACAGAGTTGAAAATTTCATTCTAAAACAGAATTGACGCTGGCCATATTAAAGTTGACAGTTCATAACCGTACGTGCGTATACACTTCAACAATTGGCATTGCCTATAGTTTGATATCTTCTATAAACGATCATTACTGACCTACGGCTATGCCATGAGGCGTATTTTTGGTAAAAGGGTCAATTTAGTTCCGGTAATAGCTTCGCTCACCAAGTACAACTGATGATGAAATTTGGCAATTGATAAACGGTCAGTTATGCAGGGGCCGTTTGCATAATTAACTAGCAATTGAATATTTGTTCATATCGGTAAATACATTTGTATTGCATCATACAAAATAATGCTTTTCAAATGCTACTTGAGTATTATGTATTCATATGTATTCATCAAATTATTATTGTTGTTACAAAATTGTTCAATACCTTTTTTTTTTATTTGTTTACAAATTGCGAAACAATGATAAAAGAGCGAACCAAAGGATATGTTTAAATGATTGGTATAATAGAAGCACTTTCTAATTGAAAAGGATCTAGTAACCTTGTCAAAATCATCAAAACTTACTTAAAACTCTAGCAGTTTTAAAATATACACCGTTGTATTCGTATCACCAATACAAGCATTGAACAGATTTCGGTTGTCCAAATTTCACTTCCGCTATGTAGATATGTATGATGAAGCGTTCAGATGTACAATTATCTACTGGATAATTATAACTGTGTGAACTGTAAGTGCAATGAGTTAGCGAACATCACTTTGCATTTTCGCTGATTACTCGGTCATGTGACATTAATTTTTTTACACGGAATTTTCACACATCACTAAGTGAACATAATCACGGAAATACACATTTTTATCAACAATTTGTCAGTTTTGGCACATATTCACAAAGTTTCTAGATCCCTTTAAGAAAATGACATTATGGGTATATGAATAGGAATTTACCATCAATGTATGCACAAAGAACTTATAGAGTTATTATACACATAATAAATATCACAAATAACGAGCGTACAACGCGTGCAATAAATCAATACCATACAGAAAACACTATTTTCCTTTTTATAATTTTTTGTCTAGGTCTAATAAAGTAGTGAGCATCAGTAGTAGATTATGTACGCACAAGGTTCAGTGACAATATACTGTATCTCTGCTAGTAATAAATTAATAATTTAACAAAGAGTGGTTTATTGTCGGGAGTTATAATAGTCATTGTCTCGCCATGGACACTCAAGTCCGTCTTCATTATTCTCCATCGCGTCACCTCGAACTAATTAAGTCACGCACAATGCAAAACAATCGAGAGAGGAAATCGATTTTTCCATTTAATATTCATATATATATATAGTTTCGTCCCAGATTGCATGTGGCGGCGGAAACTTTGACGTATTTTCTTGTGCATCAAGGACACTAATAATGCACGTAGAAAGGGGCGTATCCACGAGTATTAAAAGAAGGGAACGATGAAGGGGGGGGGGGGGGTGTGATGGTATGGGGGCGAGAGTCACTTTGACAGAAGTACAAACAACATACAAATGGGATCAACTGAAGAACCGTACATAATTATCGTAACAGCCCATAACAATTCGGCGCTTTTGGTGCATTGTCTATAAAAAGTAAACAATGTATACGGGTGGTTCGGATACGTAAATCAGACGCGCGTTGCCAACCTGCGAACGTCGACAATCTTTTCGCCCTGCGACGGGAGTGCGGCTACGGGGGATTTAAATTAGCTTTGATCGTCCCCGTACTCTGGCTACCGTCGCGATCTATTTGCAGTTTCGCAATTCTGAATACGCGGGAGTTTCACTCGTTCCATTTATCATGCATGTTGTACTATAAGCATACGGTATAGGCAGTACAAATCACAACATACTGTACTGTGCATGCAGCGCGTGTGTACGAATCAGTGCATGAAACACGTGAGGCAGCGAGCCTCGCCGTCCAAGCGCTCTGATTGGCTGATCACGTACCCGTGTAGCGGCTCTACGCCCGACGTTAATTCGGCGAACTACCGTCCTAGGTTTGGCCGCTACGGGGAAATTTTCGCTCTGAGTGCGACCCCCCGCTAAGATTAGCGTTGTAGCCATAGTCCCGTCGCCGAGCGAAAAGACGCTAATAACGTCCATGCACGGGGCACTGTTGTTTATAGTATTAGTTGTTATGTATGATCATTTCTAAGAACAATTACAATAGTATACGTCATCCGAAGCCCATTCTAAAACGGTCGGTTGCATAGATAATATTAATAACACTTATTCATAGCGAGATTTTTTTACTAGCAAAGATTTTATATGTATATTAACTTTGAAAAATTGAACCAATATTATAATAATTAAAATCACTTGGTGCGTTGACACTTATCTCGGACTTCGTCGTTTGTCATATATGGTAACAGGAGAGTGCAATGTGTTCTGATTTGTCAAATGTCTTCTTTATTATGGAAATATGTAAGATTGAATTTGGAAGCGTCTATAGACACTTTAGACCGTATAGTCAAGAGTATCCAAATTGGGATACTTCACGCGAACGATAGGGATAACATCAGACATTGATTCGTCTCTGTTTTGACTAGGTAAACATTATTCCTTTCCTATGACAATATCACATATTATTCTCAAGAATCTTACAATGAAATTATATGTTTAATGGATTCATTTCATGTGTTATCGTCATATAAGTATGATGCCAAATAAATACTGCGTGTCAGGGTATCGTGCTATAGAATACACGGTACAGCATGGACAGCATGGATAACATCATCATGAGAAGAAGGTGGAGATGGATCGGACATGTGATGAGAAAGAACAAAGATGACATCACACGAACAGCCCTCCATTGGACGCCAGAAGGAGAAAAAAAAGAAAGAGAGGGCGTCTTAAAAACACTTGGGGAAGAACTGTGGAAGGGGAGATAAAAGACCCTAACCACACATGGGGAACCATCCAGAGACTGGCCCAGGATCGGAAGGAGTGGAAGACTTTTGTTGCTGCCATATGTGCCAGGAAGCATAATGGGCAGTAAGTAAGTATACATGGTACATCACGATCCCGTAGGTATCGGGTTCAACACGTGGGGGAAAGACCTAATAACACACAAGTCTAGTTTATTTATCATGGAGGTATGTATTCGAGGCAAAATCGGTAAGGGCGCGTGTCCCCTTCGATCCTTCGATGGAGAGGTCGCGGGTTCGAGCGGCGATCGATGAGCTGCATTTAGTACGCCCTTCGGGG
Organism: Echinarachnius parma; assembly: GCA_037951105.1. Classification (NCBI taxonomy): domain Eukaryota; kingdom Metazoa; phylum Echinodermata; class Echinoidea; order Clypeasteroida; family Echinarachniidae; genus Echinarachnius; species Echinarachnius parma. Next base: position 17,335 of record JBAMJV010012354.1, on the reverse strand, counting down.
TGATATGTCATCCACTTTGCAGCTCTCTATCCGAAAGAGTGAGAGGATACCTGATACGACAAGACGTTCTTATATTTCAAGCGAGCGTAGTTTGCCCTTTTTCCATTTTTTTTTTTTAAAGCAGTTCTTTTATTACTTCCCGTAAGGTAAGGTTATTATGCCTTTATGACAGCTGGCGGCCTATATAGGCATATGCTCCTCAGGGGGTTGATATCGCGCACAGATTTGGTTTAATTACGTTTTTTTTCTTCAAACAGGCGTAGTATGCCTTTTTTGACGATTCTTATATCTCTGGTAATTAGGTAACGGCCTAGTCCCACTGCACTGTCCTCCTTCCGTTTCATATCCGACCAAAATATTACGGCGAAACGGTCAGTAAAATCCATGACGTTTCGTTTCACGTGAAACTTAGCCGAATCAAAAGTATCCTTTACTAGTTCATTCCGAACTTGGTCCGCATCATTTCGTTTCCTGCTAGTTCCTTCCGGATGTCAAACGGATAGGATATACGGAAGGATTACGGTGCAGTGGGAATATGCCACTATAGAAGCTTAGCGTGCTTGAACGACAGCTGCTGGTTTAAGTAAGTAGTCATATAATATCATGAATATTATATTGTCAAAGTATAATGCTCCTCAGGGAGTTGAGATGGCGCGCATGATTGTGCGGACTATGTTTAATTTAATTATTAGACCTACAGGCAGTACAAGCAATTATTAGATGTATACTGGGTATAATATGAGAACAATGCATAATGGTGATTTGGTGATGAAAGAGCTCTTCAGGGCCAATCAATTGGTTCACATCTGCTCAAACAAAATGAATATTTATATATAAAGAATAAATAAAAACACATATAATCTAGTTAGAGAGGAGGTTTTGTTGTTGTTGTTGTTGTTGATGTTGTCGATGTTGTTTTGGTTCTGTGGTGAACTTTCTGGGGCAAGGACTACTCTATATTGCAAGGACCACCACGGAAGACGGAGCAGCCAAAAAAGGGGGGGGGGGGGTGGGTGAGTGGTACATTGCCCCTGTGAATATTACCCCCCCCCCCCCCCCATATACTCAACCTGTGTATGAGTTTTCTTTTTTGAACGAATATTAGACAAATACTCGTATAACCCCAGTTCTATTTTGTAATCGGGTACAGCCTGCACATCTTCTTAAGATAAATCCCCCCCCCCCCCCCCCTCGGTGAATGGTACAGCCGTGTCTACGCCTCTGCCAATCAGTAATTCGCATCACTTCTCAAATTCAAAGTATAAACTGCGCACACACATCAATCATCATGTATGACCATCGGCGGGTGGACCATGCGCATCGATCCCCATTGAACTCCATCGCTGGATACGGTGCTGCACGCGTATTTTTATTATTGAGCGCGTTGAAAATGTCAAGTTGTCCTTGCCCATGGATATAGTCACTCACTAATGACCACGTGGGCTCACTTCGATTCATGACCGCCATCTTGGGACCCCATGTGACCATGGGATTTGGGGTTTGGGGTGTTCCGAAGGATGAACTCGCGTTAACTTTATCTTTTATTCATAACCTCTTAATGATGTTAATTAAAGTTTGAGGGGTAGACTCTGACGTCATCAACGCTGCTGTGAAATACTTGTAAGTACTAGAACTTCATTTAGACCGATTTGGCCTCGAAAAACACCTTTCATTTGTAATTAAAGTAAAATAAATCCTCATACATTTCGCATCAAATGTGTTGCTCTCAACGATTAAAACTCGTAATAAACCATATTTTTGACAAAGTGTTATCATCATTTACCCTTAAAGGGATCTAGTAACTTTGTTGACATGTGCAAAAAGTGATGAAGGGTTGATGCAATGTATATTGTTATCTCATATGTCCACAGGGTATTGTGTGAAAATTTCATGGACATTGCATGGCCAAGTAATGAGCGAAAATGCACAGTGATATTCACTAACTCACTGCATTCATTGCACGGTTTCAAAACTCCGGGGGAGTTTTTCTTATCTGAATACTTCGATCGTACATATCTTTGTAACGAAAGGGAAATTTGAAAAACCGAGACCGGTCCCATGCTTTTATTGTTAATACGAATACAACAAGGTATGAGGGAACCGCTAGAATTAAAATTTTATTTTGAGGATTTGGACAATGTTACTAAGTCCCTTGAATGGGATCTAGTATTCTTTGTTAACATGTGCAAAAAGTGATGAATGGTTGATACAATGTATATTGTTGTTATCTGATATGGCCACTGGGTATTGTGTGAAAATTTCATGGACGTTATATGGCCGATTAATGAGCAAAAATGCATAGTGGTATTCACTAACTCATTTCACTGACTTTGTACACGGTTACAACTATCCAGTGGATAGTTTAACATCTGAACACTTAAATCGTAAATATCTTTTTTAAGAAAGGGAAATTCGAAAAACCGAAACCTGTCCCATGCTCATATTGTTAATATGAATATAACAAGGTATGAGGGAACCACTAGAATTCCAATTGGATTTTTAGTATTTGGACAATGTTACTAGACCCCTTTAACGCTGGTCAATGTAAAAACAAACCAGTAGGGTTTTCGCAAGTTTTCGCCGACGTCATTTCGTAAGATATTCACTTTATCTCAGACATTCAAAAGTAATGTGGTGAACAGACATGGTGTCGACATCTAAGGTAGATGGTAAACTATTAACACGGGGGATGATGATAACGATGACAATGATGATAATGAAGATGATGGTGATGATGATAATGATGATTATGATGGTGATGATGATGGTGATGATGGTGATGATGGTGATGATGATGATAATAACGATGAAGATGACAATGAGGAGGAGGTATGTAGGATAATGTTGTAAATATTGTTAATATCAATGATGTTAGTTATCTTAGTGCGTTTCAAAATAGAGATGAAGATGATAATGACAATGAGAGTAATGATGATGTATGTGATGATGATGATAATGATGATGATGATGATAATTAGGATGATGATGATGATAGTTATAGTAGTGCGTTTCATGATGGAGATGAAGATGATAATGACAATGAGAGTAATGATGATGTATGTGATGATAATGATGATGACGATGATGATGATGATGATGATGATGATGATGATGATGATGATAATGATGATGATAATGACACTGATAAAGATGATGAGGAGGAGAAGGAGGAGAAGGAGGAGGAGGAGGAGCGGGGGGGGGGGGGGGGGGGGGGTGAAGATGAGGATGAGGATGATAAACACATTTTTTATTTATTTTGATACATAAGTAACGGCCAAGGCCCCCTGCACTATTTCCGTTTGACATCCGGAAGGTTCTAGCAGTAAACGAAATGATGCGGACCATGGCAAGTTCGGAATAGACTAGTACAATATTTTCAAATTCGGCCCCGTTTTGCTTGGCGGCGAAACGTCATGGAACCTCAAAATTTGCTAGATAATGACCGTTTTGCTACGATATGGTCGGATATGAAACGGAAGGAGAAAAGATGCAGTGGGACTAAGCAATAATGAGAATTAACCCAGGTCTTGCCTACATTTCCCATCGAGACAAAACATGATGCACGTACCAGGTTCTCGCAGTGAATGGGTTAAAGTGCATGTCCCTTTGTGTGCCTCCACACACGTATCTTAATCTAATATATCGATGTAGCATCAATGTACGGTATACACCACCCCCCCCCCCCCCCCCTTTTGCTCACACTTATCAAAATTCGCTTATTGATTTCATGCGCTTTAATTTGTGACGTTTATTTCCTCTATTTAGCGAAAACGAGTATCGATCCGCCTGCCTAATTGGGTTTCACTTCAATGACAAGCGATCGGTGAAGATGATGAATCGATAAGATAATAGAGCATACATTATGTATCATCGTGTAGATACATCATCTGTACCATGGTTGTGTTAATACGAAGTAGATTGTAGCACATTTCAAGTGGCGTATTATAGTGTGGTTGGGCCGATTGGGGGCACGCAAATTAGTTGGTGGCACACCTCATAAGTATGTCCGTATTTTTTTTCAAAAAATGTTGGCTTTTATTATTTTAAGTGTTTTGTCAGATGTGGAGATTTTGTTTGGGGGCACGTCCCCTGGCCCCCCTCTTCACCCCTTAAAGGTACCGTTGAGTATTGGTATTTCCCGAAGTGCCCCCCCCCCCCCCGATATTTTTTGTGGGATAATGAAAAACTGACTGTCAAATCTGAAAGAACATACAATTTTAATGACAGAATAAACTTTATTTTATCAAAATCGGTTCAGAAACGGCTGAAATATCCATAAGTATATTGTTATTCTAAAGATTCTTCAACGGTCATAATCACCGGGGGATATTTAGACTTTTTAGAGAAAAAAAATTAAAATGCTTAAAGACTACTTGGAAACAAATCTGAATAGGTTTTTTAAAAAGTCGTTGATGATATCTCTATTGAATCATTATTTTAACAAAACATTAATTGCACAATTTTGTATGAAAAATGGCTAAATGATAACAGGGGTTTTACTTAGTCGTTTGTAATTGTGTATACTTTTCGAGCATGGTGAAATTATAACTATTACTTTGTACCGCAGGTGCAGGTTTTGGTTACTAAAGTTAAGTTTGACCAATACTCAACTATCCCTTTAACCCCTGTAGCTACGCCTCTGTCTTTACATGAACTATCACGGCTCCTTTAAAGGGATCTAGTAACCTTGTTGACCTTGTTGAATGGTTGCTAACAATTGTGTATCGTTGTGACTTGTGATCTGATATGTCTACTGAGAAATGGGTGAACATTTTAACTTTAAACGATTTATTACCCCAATCCTTCCCTTCAAGAGTTCCCTTCAAATAGGCCGGTTGATAATAGCCGAACATCGCACTTTAATTTACACAAATAGGTTTTTCCTTCCAGTTTCTTGCTTAATAAACTTTATTATCCCGTCATGTATATTTATTGGTAAATTAAAAAATGAAGCTCAAAATGACCCAGCCTATTATAGCTGTCTCATTAATTCTTACAAAGTGGTCGGTTAATTTCCTTGCCCATTACTTATGAGTTAATTAATGGGCCTGTGCAATTAGTTAATGACAGTGTGTCTGTGTTATATTAACACAATTCTAATTTAAGAACCTATTGTACGAGTTTGTAAAAAATCATTTTGAAGTAATTAAGTAATGAAAACGGGTAGGCTAAACACCCTCCTTCGAAAATGCTGCCCTTAATTATACATTCCCAAGGAAATGTTAATAGTTTGTAACATTAAAAGAAAACTGACTAGAAATATTTCAAAATATGATTCGAGCGATGAAAAGGGTTTCCTGTAATCCTGTGAACATCTCCCATTCACGGATCTTTGTGGCTCGATGGTTGTGCACCTGTCTAGAAATCCGGAGGTCTCTGGTTCGATTACCGGCGAAGCCTGATTTGCTTTGCTCATTTTCAATCATTAAAACATTTATACACAAAAAGTTGGTCTCTCGGGGTCAGGGGCGGATCTAGCATTTTGCTAAGGGGGGGTTGGACCCAATGACGATGTGGAGCATCGTCCATGAGCCGCGAAGCGGCGAATTTTTGTTGCTATTTTGAACCCCCGTAAGTGATTTTTTTTCACTTGTTTGCACTTTTTTCACTGATACATTTTCACTTGGCAGCCCAAGGGGGGGGGGGTTTAAACCCCCTAACCCCCCCCCCCTCCCTCCCCCCCCCCCCCCGCAGATCCGCCACTGGGGGTACCGATATATTTAGGGAGTTGGGGTTGGCCAACATTCGTCCATGACTCACTGGCCACTGACTTACGTATTGTAATTCACGTTGTAATAATGCAACGCACCATACGCAACACGGGGCGGAAATATATAATGACAACATTAGCAGTTAGTTAATGATATTGATCAGTGATGGGAAACAGGAGTTTGGCAATATAAAGACATACATATCTATACATGAGAAAACATAGCGAGACGAAATTGTCATGTGCTAACCACATTTTCGTCTCATGAACTATCTGGCCTCCGTATAAATTCTTGAATACACACGTTTGCTTATCAATAATTAGTATACTGTCAGCACTGTAAAGTACTTAACACTCATGAAGATGTTATTACGTCATCAATCGAGATCCTATTACGAAGTGAGTGTCATCTCATTATTGGTATTACGGTGCGTACGTTCGTGACACGCCTATGGAACGCCCGAATAGACATACAACATGAGCTGGATGATAAAGGAAACCGACCAAAGGTGGACAAAGGTAAAGTTCAACTCATGCCAAATAGACCAACCAAAATGCAGAAAACCATGATGGTTGTCGAGTTTCAAAGCTCCAGCGCATTTGAAAACGAAACTTAAATAGTTAAGTCTTCTATTAAGGCGACATTTATATAAAGAACTGTAAGCTATTATATTGTAGTTATATAATTATCTGATTTTTAAACACAACTTCGACGACCGCGAAAAACTGACATCTGATTGGTCAGTTGGTTAATACGTCATGTCATTGTGAGGTCTTACCTTACGTTGTTCTAATATACTGACATCTGATTGGTCAATTCGAGTTTAATACGTAACGTCATTGCGGGGTCTTACGTTTACGTTGTTCTCAGATACTGACATCTGATTGGTCAATTTAAGTTTAATACGTAACGTCATTGTGGGGTCTTACGTATACGTTGTTCTAAGATACTGACATCTGATTGGTCAATTTAAGTTTGGTACGTCACGTCATTGTGTGGTCTTACGTTTTGTTGTTCTAAGATGCCTTACGTTGGTTTGTTCTGCTAGCGTAACCAGCTCACGTTTTATGACCAGTCAGGCCTCCCATACATAAGCGCGCCGTAATTGGGGTAAGTACAAATTTGAGCTTATTTAGAACATCATCACGATTTAGCAGCAATTGGCAGCGCGACGCGTATATAAGACCCATTTCGCGGCGTTAATCATCTGTCGGCTCCTCTCAGATATCGATGATAATTGAAAAGAAAAACGCACACGCGAATTTGTTTTTCCTCCCGATCGCGTGGTGGAACAATTTCAGCGTGGGTTAATGCGAAACAATTAGGGCTCTCACTCATCGGAGAAAGCGATAATCAATAATCTTAGCGAGATGGCGGTGATGGTGATGATAATGATGATATTCTTTTGACGTACACGATATTAATACGTAGCGACAGTTTACACTATTTATTAAGTGCATGGACAAACTTTGGAGAGTGGGGGAAGACAATCTCTTCATAATGGTTTCGTCTCTTTGTCTCGCCGCCTGTCAAGACTGCGTCAACATTATTATATAATTTTAAAAAGTGATACCGATATTAATTTGAGGAGTAATTTTACTGTAAGACTACGAGCAAGGCTTTGCGGTTTGTCCGTCTGCGTAGTAACAAATCCAAAATAAATCATATTGTGACGTTCCATCCTGATTATAATAATATCTAGCAATCGCCCCATTTTATTTTCGGTGGAACTTATTTTGTCAGTCACTGATTACTGTGAAACAGTTTTTTGGATCACGCATTATAATCAATACTCTTTTTTGAGATAATGATGATAATGATGATGGTGTTGTTGTTGTTGATTATGATGATAATGATGGTGATGATGGTGATGATGATTACGATGTTGATGACGGTATTGATGATGACGACGGTGATGATGATGATGATGATGATGATGATGGCGTTAAATATAGTGATGATGATGATGGTGGTGATGACGATAACGATGTTGATGAGGAGGATGGTGGTGATGATGATGATGATGATGATGATAAAGGTGACGATGATAAAATACAAAGAACAGAGTAGTAATAATAATGATGATGCCCTTTATTAAACATGTAGTGACAGTTTGAACAAGACCACCTCTTCATTAATATTTTGTCTTTGTTTCACCGCTATATACATGTACAAGAATACGTCATCAGTGATCTTGTTATGACTACAAAACAAAACAAGATAAACATGAGGAGTCACATTTCCGACGAGACTTTGGGCAGGGTTTTGCGGTATACGCCAATCCTATACATGCTATATAAATCCTCCTACGTCAATTAATTATATGCATATACATTATATACATTGTCTAATCTGCGTTTATATCCAATAACTGATTTAATCCAAGACATAGTGAACATGGCTTTCACTTCCTAGAAAACCATAACCAATACTCTATTCTGAGATGACGTTGATGATAATGATGATGATGGTGGTGGTGGTGGTGTGGTGGTGGTTCTGGTGCTGGTGATGATGACGACAACGATGATGATGCTGTTCATGATCATGATGACGACGGTGTTGATGATGATGAAGATGATAATGATGATGATGATAATGACCTCCTTTTTATGTATAATTATAGTGACAAGTGTACATTTTATAGCAAGTGCATTCAAACCGTAAGCTAGTGAATTCATGAAGATTAATAAACGATCTCTTTATTAATATTCTGTCTCGTCGATATACAAGGATATGTCGTCGTTTGATCTTGCTATAATATGCCTCGAAAGAGAAACATAAATATTATATCTGAAGAGAAACATCTTCAAAACGATTTCTCAGAAGGATTGGCGGTTTGTCTGACTTAGTAGATACCGATCCTATCAAAATCAATTTGCGAACACTGTCATCCAAGTCAACAAAATATAAAATTACATTTGTTGGGGGGTTATCTTATATACTGTTTGGATTTGGCGGAATCATCGAGGAAAGAAGACTAATGTTACATACGGAATGTGAAGGGATTAATGTTTGGAATAGAAGCTGTGCTGCCTCATACGAAAGAAGAAGGTTTGGCGATGCTATGCGCCCTAAATGTCGTGTGTCATTTGTGTGTTGCTAGGAATTCTGTCAATTCACATTTAATTTCCATCCATTTATAATTGTGTGAAAGGCAAGATTTTACATTGCACATTACTTTACATCGTGCCCTGTAGGTGTGGCGAATTTTAGGGGAAACAACAACGATTCTCACATGGATACAAAACGCCAAAAAGGGTCAAGGGTTTAAGGCCTTGTCTGTCTAAGAGACGCCAGTCCTATACGTGCCCTCATTTGTTATTGTATATACTGACGTTTTATCGTGTATGTATATAGCGATCCTTTCAAATTCCGCGTACTATCCATAACTGATCTGCCTCACGATTTGAAATGAATGTAGCTTTTTGTACTAACATTAATCATTAAGCTACAGTATACTGGGAGGAGCACATTGGGTGGCACGTGTACCCATTAATTTGACCAAACAATTCAAAAGATAAAGATAAACATCTTTAAAATAAGAAATAAGAAATGCGTATAGGGGCTGCCTCCGAAAATCCACGTGCCCCTCCCCCCCCCCCCCCCCCCCCCGATAACTCGACAAAAACGGTAGAAATTTAAATGTTAGGGGTTCAATTAACGGGCGTAGGAGCACATTTTTCTCAGGGGGATGAGGTCTTCTGCCTATTTGATGCCGAAAATTATGTTGTTGATGGTTATTCTTCTTCTTCTTCCGGTACTGTGCAGAACCTCACAAGAGGATAGTTGAGTTCTGGTAAAGAGAGTACAGTTTTGGTCAAACTGAATATTATTAACCAAAACCTGCACCATTACATTACAAACTAATAGATCAAACTCGACCATGCTCGAAAGGAATAACACATTACAAATTATTAATTAAAAAGCCTATTATCCTTCAAAAAGTGCGGTTAAATCTCAAGAGGGCGCTCTCTAAACACTCATCGGTTTCAACCATTTTAAATAAAATAGTGTGCATGTGATGTTTTGTTGAAATAATGATTAGATAGAGAGATAATCAACAACTATCTAAAAACCAATTTGTAAATTTTTGAAAAGAGGAAGCATTTAAAAACAAATTTAACGGCTGGTTCAAAATTGTTGAATACTTGTGGGGCCCCACATTTATTACAAATGGTTATGTTTATGGATATCTCAGCCATTTCTGAACCGATTTTGATCAAATAAAGTTTATTCTGTCATTAAAATTGTATGCTCTTTCGAATTTGACACTCAGTTTTTCAATATCTCACACAAAAATTATTTTGTGTAGCGCCCTCTATACCAAAACTCAACTATCCCTTTAAATCCGAAATTAACATGATTTTGTCCAATATGCGACAGTTTTGCCCCAAAATGACGTTGTATTGCCCCCAAAACGATGTTGTGTTGCCCTACAATCACATGAGTTTGCCCAAATGTTACATGACTTTGCCCGAATATGACGTGGTATTGCACGAATATATGATACGTTTTGCCCGAATTTGAGGTGATTTTTTCCCGAATATGGCCGTTTTCAAATATCCAGGGGGGAGCCCCCAAGCCGCTGCCCCAGCCGCCGCCTCCTACGTCTATGGTCTAATTCTAAAGAATACAGGAATACATAGAGTGCTCTCCAATAAGTCACGTGTTCACGGGCCCCCTCGCCCAATCAGACTGATCACGCCACGACATCGATACACACAAACACAACGAGGCATTAAAGAGGCTCTATGAGTTGTCTTTGTAATGTTTATATTACACAATATTTTAAAATTATAAACTCTTCTGTACTCACAATTAAGATAAAAGGTTTGAGGGAAGAAATCAATGTCACATGAATGTTATGGAATGTGTTGTGAAACTTATCTTGAACTCGTATGTGTGATTAAAAAACAAAACAAACACACTTTGAGATATGAACACAATCTAACCCTAACAAATACACTTTGAGATATGAACACAATCTAACCCTAACAAACAGCGTGGACCTTTTTTTGGGGGATACAATATATTTGAAATGATAAAATATCCTGTACTCACAATTAAGGTTTTAGGAAAGAAACCAATGTCACATTAAATGTCACAGAAAGTGTTATCGAACTTGAATCTTGAACTCGTATGTTTGATTAAAAACAAAACAAAAACTTTGAGATATGAAACACAATCTAACTTAACAAACAGCGTGGACCTTTTTTGGGGATACAATATTATTTGAAATTATAATATCTCCTGTACTCACAATTAAGATAAAAGGTTTTTATGAAAGAAACCAATGTCACATTAAATGTCACAGAAAGTGAACTCGTATGTTTGATTTTTGTTTAAAAGAAACTTTGAGATATGAAACACATTCTAAACCTAACAAACAGCGTGGACCTTTTTTTTTTTTTTTGGGGGGGGGATACAATATATTTGAAAGTATAACATCTCCTGTACTCACAATTAAGACAAAATGTTTTAGGAAAGAAATCAATGACACACGAATGTGACAGAAAGTGTTGTTGAACTTGAATCTTAAAATCGTATGTGTGATTTAATAAAAGAAAAGAAAAGGCTTTGAGATATGAAACACAATCTAAACTAACAAACAGCGTGGACATTTTCATTTTTGTATATACACAATATTTGAATTTTGAAATTATAACCTTTCTTGTACTCACAATTAAGATAAAAGCTTTGAGGGAAGAAATCAATAAACTAATGACACACGAATGTCACAGAACGTGTTGTTTGACTCATCTCCGACTGGTATGTGTAATTAAACAACAAACAAAAACTGTGAGATATGAAACACAATCTCACCTAACAAACAGCGTGGACCTTTTCTTGTATAAAATATATTTGAAACTATACATTCTCAATTCAGATAAAAGTTTTGAGGAAAGAAATCAAGAAACCAATGTCACATTACATGTCACCGAAAATGTTGTTGAACTTGAATCTTGAACTTGTATGTGTGATTAAAAAAAAGAAGAAACATTGAGATATGAAAACAAAATCTAACCCAGCAAACAGCGTGGACTTATTTTTTTGTATACAATATATTTGAAATAATAAACTCTCCTGTATTTCTCTATTTGAGGTCAGGAAACTTATCACAATTAATAGCCCTTTTATTTGTAAAATAATACATATATATGATAGTGTCTATTTTCTTTAAAGGAAAACAATTTAACATGGGAAAGCTGCGGAACGTTTCGTTGCATCGTTGTTTTAACAATGATCCTCTTTTTATTCAATCAATTCATGGTTAAAATGGTTCATGGTTCAGCAATGAATACTATAATAATGTAATGTCGGTAAGTTTGTGGATCGTATATCCTTATAATAGGAATTTTAAACACTGGTAACGGAAGAATGTCTCGAAGCTTTCCGCTGTATTGCTTTCGTAATAAATTGTCAATTATGTGATCGTGTTTCATAGCTCATGTATGGGCACGTACATTTTAAGAAGTCCGTGACATGGAACTCGACTATTGAACCGCGGGACATGGAATGTTACAGATTCGTTGACCCTCACTCATATACGTGAGTACTGGTTCTTTCTAAAAAAAAAATTAGTTGTGAGTTTTTCGCTTGGATTTAAATCCAAGCGAGGGTAAACTTAGTAAGGACATCTGAACAAGAATTACTCCCCCTAAATGCTCGCATTCTTGTGAAATTCTGATCATACAAATTGTTTATCATAATTATAGTCGACCATGGCGCTCAGAGTATTAACAGGTGGCTCGGTAGCGTGAATCAGATGCGCCGGTGCCATATTGCGAACTTCCTGCGCACGGTGCGTACTGCATATACTGCATCAGCTGTTGTGCAGTGCGCGCAAGCTTGCCTAGTTCAAAATGGCGACCCCGCGGTGTAACTAATCCCCAACGCTTGGCAATCTTTAACGTTTTGCAAAAAGGGCATCAATCCTGAGGCGTCGATCGATTAGAATTCGGGGACCCCATAAATGAAACTCAAAACGCGAATCGATCCGATCGTGACAACAACTCCACCAGTTATTTTGATATGTAACTTTGTATTTGTATTTTGATGTCATAATGAATTTCATGGATCATCATTCATTGGCATATAACCTTGGATTGAGGTTTTATGTATGGCAAGTAACTTCGCAATGTAGTCACAAATTACATTTAAATATAATGGACATTTTTCTGTTGTCATTTCAATAGCAACCTGGATGCTGTAATTGTGTATTATGACAACAGCTGAAATGCATGTTTTGCATCCGAAGAGAAAGAATTAGTAACTGTGAAGGCAGTATTATAACTTAAAAGGCAACTGTTATATCGCGTCCTTCAGTGTTTTTTTTTTACAATTATGTATAATGCATTATTCAATTATTAATGCAATAATTAATGTATGCTAATATAAACAAAGTAATAACCAACATATGAATGTATGGACAGCAAACAAACATATATACTGTACGTCATATGTAGCGGCAAAAAGATCACAAACTATAAATTAAACATCGACACTCATATCCGTTCAATTCCGCGTGTTGTAAAAAAATAAAAACAGCCTGGTTAATATTTAATTATTATATATATTAATGTAATAATAATAAATCTGACCGCGTAGTTCTATATAACGGTGTGCAGTTTTTGTTCTTTTGGCGGGAAACCCCGTGAAACATATACCATGATTCATGCATATTTAATCGTGGTCATCCACTCGAACGTCTGTGAGATGAGTTATGGTCACATTAACGCTTCGCACGTATATGAAGAGTATTACTAACATCATGGCTTATTATGTGTGTGTTCTTTGCGCAATTGGTATTGTATATGTTAATAACGAGATCTGGAGACGCGGCAGACAATTGGGGGTGATGGTTTTTATTACTTATGATGTATTAATTTGTAATGTGGCGGAAACGATTCAAACCGGTGCCCATAAACGTACAAAGATGACGCAGAAACTGTGTGTACATTAATTATGTAGGTACATATTAGCTCACACTAATATATAACCCTTTGTCATCAGATACAGTTCAAACCCGCACAATTTAGGGGAGGCATCAGAATGATCACTGCCCGTCCATACCTCAGCAGGATCCAGCTTGGAACGGTTTTTGCGCGCAGTTGTAAATTGCACGCACTCGTAAACTTCGTTACAAGCGGGAGGCCGCCGGCGTCTCCCGCTCAGCTGGGTGCGCGCTATAAAATTGCATGTTTTGTTCTCGTGCGCGAAGAGTCAAGACGCATCTCGTTCCCTTGCAGCGGCGCCAGAACGCATTTCAGAAGAGCGCGTGGCGCACATCGTTCAAGCGCGGGTACACTGCGGGCTGATCCCGCTGCCTCCCGCTATAATTTTGAAGCCTTCCCTTAACTTGCGCCCCATCTCAACTCCCATGGGAGGATACTACGCCAATTTTGCTGCTATAACATGCATTGTATACCATGCTTAGAAGGTGGTCACACTGAACACGAATCCCCACGAATAGACCCACGAATGCAGTACGATTTGGTACAAATCTATGGCAAGGCCGTTTTAAACATCTATTCCTATTTCTTGATATCAATAATTGAATTATTGATATCAGTTTATTTCTTGATATCAAGTATTACCAATACCGAAAAGTTATTTCTTGACTATCAAGAATGCATTTCTTGATATCGAGAAATGCATTTCTTGATATCAAGAATTCGTTTCTCTTGATATCAAGAAATAGGAATAAATGTGTTAAAAACGGCTCGTGCCAATTGATTTGTACCAATTCGTACTGCATTCGTGGGTCTATTCGTGGGGATTCGTGTTCAGTGTGTGACCACTCCTTCAAGGGTTCAACTATCACGTCCTCAATACATCTTCGGAGCAAAAATAGTGTCGCCTTGAGCAAAAAATGTGTTTCACCAACTCAACCCCGCTTCCCAACTCCCTCCCTCCCTCTTCACACTCACCCTTCAACCCCCCCCCCCCCCCTCATCCCCCTCACACCCCCCTCGCCATCCCGCCTCCTATGCTTATTCGAGAGATTATGCCATACATGCGGACATACTATGTGCAATAATTCACTGAGTCAATTTTAAACCTGCTGGGACTAATCATTCGACCTGCTTATGTCATGAACCCGGATACGTTCTGTTAATAATTTCCGATTTTCTTCGAGAAGTGAGGAGGGGAATATCATAATTATTTTTTAACGACATTTTTTAAGCCGAAAGGAAATATTGTACAATGATGCGTTATAATAGAATGGTGCCAGTGTGGTTAATTCGTCATCAGTTGTGGAAACTGCATTTCCGCACAAAAGGCTGCACATGATTATTTGACACGTGTTTACAATTTCCAGGGCGTAATTTATATTTGATTGTAAACGTAACAGTTATTTTCCATGTACACCGTTCTCGTAAATAATTTCCGATTGTCTTCTGGAAAGTGAGTGTACAAGGGGGGGGGGAGGGGGGGGGGGGGGGGGGGTTATTATATTTGTTAAGACATGTTTTAAACCGAAAGGAAAGTGTGATGCTGTTATAATAGAATGGTGTCTGCATGGGTATTAATTCGTCACCAGTTTCGGTTTATCTGCATTTCCGCTGTTCGACTTTATTGTTTGACTATATTATTTGACACGTGGTTACAATTTCCTAAAAAGATGATTCATGATTTGCTGTAAAAGTAACATTATTGTCCAACAAGTGATGGTTCCTGCACTATATAATTGCACGACCATAAAGCAAACGAATTCGACACTTTAGAACGCGTCAACGTGGTGATTATTAGAGTATAATGTTTTGTAAATTAGTGATTTTTTTTTTTAATGATTTCTTCGATGATATTGTAGTGTTTTTCCACAGAGCCTTATGAAGTGCCAAGTGGAGCCACGGGTGTAAATTCATCATCAGTTTTTGGCAACTCAATGATTCCATTTGTTTATTATTATTTGCCGCGAAATATGCTGAGAACGATCAGTATTGTTGTATCAGAATAATAACCATCAAGGATTTCCGTCAATTACGCGATTCTATATATTCAGATTCCAGTAATTATTATGCATTTCCACAATACAAAAAATAATAATAATACGTGAAGCTTATATAGCGCATAATAATCATATTATTGTTTCTCTAGACGACTTAACATACATGTACGTATGCATATGATGAGGTTTTATAACATCTTATTGATTAATATAAATTCTATGTTATGAACTAAACATTTCATATATTTAATTACATTATACACACATACGTGCACACACAATTCTCTACACGATAAGCGCCCTTACTGTATTATACAGCTCAATGTAATAGTAGTAGCCTGTCCAATTTCAAAACGCGGCGGGGTGTCGGTAAATAAATAACACAACAACCAACATTTCCATTGCGCTAGATCTGAGTTCATATGCATGGAGTGGGAGAAAAAAAAATCAAAACCATCTGGGGTGCGAAAATACAATTGATTAAAAATCAATTTCGTTTGTAAATACACGTATCGTTTTGGGAGCTGGTCACCAGGAGACGGTGGGACGTTGGGCTCGCAGAAAAACTGTTAGGATATATATACAGCGTACAGCTTTCACTATTTGCATCAACTGACGTTTTTGTAAGAATGACTGACGATTTATTTAGTTGATGACAACGTGATCCAAAGAAGTGGCTGTAGTCCAAAAGGTATAAAGGGGGGTGCAAACTTGCCCCCCTTTCGTGTGTTTATTCTTGCCCCCCTCCCCTTTAGCTGCCCTGTCCTCTACAGGATAAAGAACTTAACGCTTAATTTTTAAAATGGATCTAGTAACTTTGTTGATCTGATATGTCCATTAGATAATGTGCGAAAATGTCACGTTAAATTAATGGATGTTATAAGCGAAAATGAAAATGATACTTCACAGACTCATTACACTGACTTTGTACACAGTTATATCCTTTCCAAGTGGATAATTTAAAAACCGAGAACACTTCAACCGTAAATATACGTTTAACGAAAGGGAAATTCAAAAGAAAAGAACGTTACTCTGATTTTGATCTATTATTCTAATGGTAATTTGAAAACAACGAGGGTATGAGACGAAATACCAGAACTTCTTAGTAAGTATTGTGGTTTATTTGTAAACTGTTACTAGATCCCTTAAGCGCAGATCACCCCTTTGTGCGCATTGTGTGCTCTACGTGCCAAGTGTGCAACACTACGTTTGCATTGCATGTGTATTAATACTTATTGTATTGTACAACGCTAACGACCACTCCTAGTAATGGCATGCCATTATATTGACTCGGTCTCTTGCTACTCTTTATAATATGGCCTAAACACAGATTTTATTGGTGTCTATTGACGCTTTAAAATCCAATACTTAAATAGTTTCCATAAATAGGGAGACTATTTGAAATACCAAAACCCCATTTTCATTTTTTTTTTTTCGTAAGCCAAAACAGCAAGGTCACAAGAGAAGGTGGTGAAAGCTCCGAGTGATTTTTAGTTTAATTTTACAAATTTAATGGATCACCTTTTTAAAAGGCCTACAGATTGATAATACCTACTATTATTAAACTACATATATAGGTAATAGGTCATAAACACACATTTTTGGCAAAGAATCTTCCCTCCTCTTTGGAATAGCTTGCCCTCCCCCTCCCCCCTCCCCCGCCCCCCCTCCC
>JBAMJV010012353.1:0-40030 GCA_037951105.1 Echinarachnius parma | reverse complement strand
CAGATGCCAGACTGTCAAAAATTTTACATAAATTTGTTGGATTTAAAAAAGGGAATGGCTATCTGGAAGTTTAGCCTACAAAGCAAGGCTAACACAAACCTTCGTAGTTTATTGGTAAGCTTACACATACTAAACACATACAGCATCATACACCTATGTCATTATAGTTAAAATCTTGTAATATTACAGACGAATTGCAGTAGATTCCTTAACGAAAAACACGTTTTTAATTAATATGTGATGATGATATTGTTGGCGTAAGGTATATCTATGTAAGCACACCTTGTTTCAAACTGCAAGATATATTTGGACAAAATGTGTGATTAATGGATTTATTGTGTATATTTTTCTTCTGTGTGAGTACTCATTGGAAACTGATTTTTTTCAGGGATCTGTTACATTATACTGTTGTTCATTGAAGCATGTATCATCGCAATTTCTTCGTCAGACACCTGAAATAACAACATGATTTACAAGGGGCGTAGTTCAAAGGTTTTTTAAAGGAACTTTATCATTGTGTAAGAGAATGCTTTCCAGAGATGTCATGGGGCGCCATGTGTTGTTTATTGATATTAAGCACATCAAGCACAGCTGCTTACAAACCTGAATCACTGGTTGCATGGGTATCATGAACTCATTTCGGGTTCGGCCTTGTACTGGAGACAATGAGCTGGTCTGAATTTGTCGTGCTTTAAACAAATTACGCAATCAGTTGTGAATGCATTTGAGAAACGCCCGCAAGCATTGACAATACAGTCACCTTAAAGATTCAGAACGGGGAGGTATCGGGCCGTGAGCGCAACACTCGCGAAACCCTCTAGGTATGAATGATGCAGAGGGTACGGAGTGTTTTATACATTATGGTCAAATTACTCAGATTGTACTATCATATAACGCGTGTCGACTGTCATCTATTTAGGAGGAACACTTTTATGACTGTCCAGGATATAGTAGGTGCATATATCCTCTCTGTAAGCTCTTTGGAAAGCGCCCACTATACGACGACGACGTCCCCATAATGTGTTTAATTGCAGCTTACTTCTCTCGAAGTTCAGGGTCACAATCAGCTCAGTTATATTTAGCTAGCTCATACTTCACGACCCATATTATTGTATATTATTCAAGTCATATTTCACGATCATGCTTATACTCTTGTATATTACACAGTCATCACCGCGATATTTACATAGTTACTGGACTGAAAGCTAAATGAGTTTGATGGTGAGAACGCTTGCAACTCTGTATCATCACATATGGGAATTGAGAACTTTTCTTGAACTGTATGATATACCGTGAAATTGTCATTTGATATATACCTTCACCAGTGCCAAGATTATACACTCTTTAGTGCAAGTTTTTATCATAAATGCCAAACTTGTTTTGCAATTTGTTGGTAGACTTGACAATAAGATGTACTGAAAGTCAAACACAACGTGCTTAGAGAGCAGGGCATGTTGTATACCCGTGCGTGCTTGCTATAATTTTGCACTCGGGGTATGTTCTGTTTTGCAGTCATGCACTAAAACAATCATGCACAAGCTCAAGCGTGCATCTAAGATTAGTTATATACGGGTAACTTTTAATATTGTCTTTTTCCCAAATTTTACCATTACATATATAAGTGCTAAGTAAATCAGTAGCACGATATCATTTGGGAGAGTTATATTGCAATTTCCTTGTCTTGTGCATTGCATCGTCTATAAAAGTATATGGCGCTTTTCGTACATAGCCCACTGGGGAAACAGAATTTTACCCCTCTGTTTGCCATGGTTCATCATAAGTAACAATACTCAAATACGCATAAAATCAGAACTGTTGGTTCGATCTTTAATGCACACATCTAGACAAATATTCAATGATTTATATACACATTTGACTTATCACCAAGCTTTTATTGGGGGTAGTATGCTATTCGTGTAAGGAGAATAAATTGGGCAAGGGGATTCTTGCAATGTACTTTGGCTCCCAGAAGGTTTGTAATAACCCCTCCATAAACTGAACGTTTGGTCGTGCTACCTTTGCTCGTGTTAGCACAAACAATTACCAGGGGGGTGTTTCACAAAGTTTCTTAGTTAAAATTAACTTAATTAATTTTTGACCTAACAATTATGGAGAGACACTTGTAGCCTTGGAATAAAACGTATTACAAATCAAACAATTAAATACAATTATTTGAAACTTCCAACACAAATTTATATCAATAACCTCACGCTCCATGATAATAACAGATTATACTGATTTCAATAAAAAATGATGCCTAATAAAGACCTGTTCGAACAGTTTTACAAAGAAACAAACGGACGGCTTTCCATAATAGGTCCAACATATAGTTAGATTCACTATGAATCTTTGTGAAAACCCCCTGGTTCTCAAAATGTGATGCTGCTACGCCCTCTTCAGGTGGCTGTCGCAGTAGGCCTAAGTTTAAATTATTAGAACTTTGGAATGTAACATTATTAGAGTTCTACATTATTCATGCAGTTGAATTGGTGTGATGAAAACGGAAATAACATGTGCATTATTATTAAAGGGGTTAGTACAGTTTTGGTTAGGCTGAACTTTAGTAACCAAACCTGGAGAGTAACATTATAAACTAAGAGTTAACTCCACCATGCTCGAAAGGTATACAAAATTACAAACGACTAAGTAAAAAGCCCATTATCATTCAAAAGAGCCACTAAAACACAAGAGGTCGCTCTCTAAAAAGGCATTGTTTTAACCATTTTTCATACAAAATTATGCATGTGATGTTTTATTGAAATCATGATTAAATAGAGAGATCATCAACTATTTAAAAAACGCTTTTGAAAATTTGTGAAAAAGTGTATGCATTTTTCTCATTTTTTGAAAAATTCATTTAATTATTTGGGCCCCAAATAATTATAAGATCAGATATATTTATTGATATTTCAGCCGTTTCTGGACCGATTTTGACCAAAAAATAAAGTTTATTCTGCCATTCAAATTGCATGTTCTCTCAAATTCGACACTCAGTTTTTCATTACCTCACAACAAAATTGTGATGTGCAGCGCCCTCTTTACCAAAACTAAACTACCCCTTTAAGCCTACAGGTTTCATATACTTGTAGATCTGTTATTTGTATGATACAAGCCTCGAGAGAGGGCATTTTCGTACCTCCATGCACATACATAAACATATCTTATTGTGTAATATAATGTGGAACATTGACCGTTTAATTGCAGTTAATGGAGAGCAGCGCTTTGTGAATGTACACATGGTTAATGTCTACGTGGATTTCGTGTGGCATAATTATCTTGTGCAGTACCGGTCGTGCAAATTAACCCACATATAACCCTATGTATATGCACTTGTAAGAGCTGTAATATATTTGGCGGTTAACAAGTTAACGATGTAATGCGTGGGGGGATGTTGATGGCGTTGTTAGTAATGCTCGTACCCATGGGGAGGGGGGGGGGGTCAAACCCCCCCCCCCTTTGACCAAAAAATGACTGTTTTGGGGGGGGGTTTGAACACCCCCCCCCCCCCCTTTACAACTTGTTGCTGGTCTTGAGACCACATTTTAGCGGCCTCGACCATCATTACTAATGGTCTCGGCCTCGAAAATTTTGAAGAATTCTGGTCTCGGCCTCCCCCCGCTTACACGATTCCTCAAACAATGGCCTTGGTCTCGGCCTCGAAAATGTTTGACTGGTCCTGGTCTCGGTCTCGGAATTTGGGCTGACGATATAACCCCCCCCCCCCCCCCCCCCCCCCACCCCCCCCCCCCCCCCCCCCCCCCCCCCCCCCCCCCCCCCCCCCCTTGAACAAATCATGGGTACGCCACTGGTAATGCTACACCGTCGTCCCCCATTTTTAAATATGACATAAATGTTTACACATCCAGTGTTCTTTTCTCTGAAACTACAGTTTACTATCAGTTACAACTATAAGTCGCACTATGACTTTCGGAGAATCTTATGAAGTTAAGGGATTACTTTAACCAAGGTCAAACTGTCATGTTTGCTATTACTTGACCATTTTTGCTTATTCTCACAATTTATTCATTTTTATTGATCTTCTACTATTAAATGAAACTAACATCCAACGCCGTATTATACTGCCACTTTAATGATTTATTGTTATTCTATCACATTTATTTTACTATTTTTGGTACTTCGTAGAAATATGAGAAAATAGGAGTTGTTCTTATCTCTTGTCTTATTTTATACTTGAAAGAGGGAATAATGAGGTAATTAGTTATAAATAATATTTATTGATAATAATGTATGTACTGTAATGATAATCCACTTACTAAATATATTAATTGTTTGAAATGTATAGTGTGTGATCTAAATAACATGATGTAAAATTAAAATGATAAACTACGTAAGTGCCAGGGATATTATAATGTAATTATATCATTAAATCTTTCCTACCTAAAAGGACATAGTGTGTAACAGTGTTAACACTCAGTGATTCACACTGTCCTCTCGTGGGTTCACACTGTGCATCATGTGTGTTCACACTGTGTATTACAACGTTTTTACACCGTGTATTGCAGTGTGCGCACAGTGGCGCACATTGTGACACACTGTGTATCACAGTATGCATACAGTGTGTTCACACTGTGTATTACAATATACACTGTGGGTTTACATTGTGTATCACAGTGCAACGAGTTGTTTGTACCAAAAACAATGCCCATAGTAAACATGGTTCACACAGTGTTCCACATTTTGATTCACATTATGAATACAGCGTGTGCAGGTATAGGTACTTAATGCTTTAATACTAAATGTGATAAATACTAAATTATGTACATTATAAATGAAACAGTAAAAATTAACTGATATTATATTTTTAAACAACTTCATAAACTTGATCAAATAATAATAATATGTATGTTGGTTGTTTTTGTTTTCTTTCTTAATTTTAAGTCTAATTATGAATTAAAATAACCACCAACTCAATGAATTTTCCAGTGTGGTTGGTTCACGATTGTAAGTATGTAAATGTTCAAAAATGAATTGAACACTTGTAATGTTTTATTATGTTTGTTATTGACTAAAGTATACCTACTTGTATCTTTAACGACATAATATTTCGTGTAGGTTTTTAAATGCCTGCATATTGATTTCGTAAATGACTATAATATTCGGACGTCTTTTTAGAAATATCATATATCATGTCTCATTTTATTTTACACTGTTTTATTTGTTTTGCTCGTGGCATTTTTTTATTTGAAAGGTAATATGACTCATACAAAAAATGTTATTGTTGTACATTTCATTATTAATACAAATATGAATCCGTGCTAGTATCAGTTTATAGCCATATTTATACTTCGTTTTTGTACGTTTGTTTGTGCGTTTTTGCCTATTAATTACACTACGTTTTTATATTTATTTTATCATATACTCAAACTATTAACGTTTTGTTATTTATTTAGCGCAGCTGTGCAATATACAGTAGGTTTAGGTTACATATTTAACTAAAAGTTTTTTTGTAAATTGTATTAGTTATTGCACAACCATATTTTGTACCCACCACTCGCGTATAGAATAAGTTATAGAGCAACAAATAAATACATCATCTGTTTATGTTGTTTTCTGTTATTATATTGTTGTCACAAGTTATTGAACATAATTAAATCGTGAAATGTTATGAAAAGTTGAAGTGGTCACATTTACAATAAGATTGTGGTTTAGGTTAACTTACCAGTTATACAGAAACTTTATTAAGCTTTTTTTTAATGTTAAGAGTGTATAGATATCTGTAGTTAGTATCTCTTACATGATTTTTAAACAGAGAAAACATTAATCCTCAAATAAGTGTGTTTTTGTGAGAGGAGTTCGGTGTTTTCCTCTATAATGTAGCTATTTTATGATAATACATTTACGTAGTGACGTCACCATATACGATCCTAAACAAAATAAAATCCGTCTTTTTAAGTACTTCGATATCAGCTGAGGAGGTTATATTATGTCATTTTCTTCAACTCTACATTTCATGTTTAGTTAATTTCGTACTTAAGATATACAACTTTGTTACCATGCAGTGCTGTACATGTATATTATTTGGTAATGAAAATAAAAACGACCTATTTATGCATTTCTTGTTTTTTCACTTTAACATTCATTTTCTATTTCGTATTAATATATTGATTTATTGACAAATTTAGCCCAATAATGTACATTTTCCTTATCATATATGGTCACTAGTAATATTATGACCTCCTACTAAAAGGTATAATTCTGGAGACACGTTAATCCATCTCCTTGGAATGTCAAGCATCCCATTGTCTGGATCTATAATGAAAAGACAAAATCAGAAATAGTGCATGACAACCATCAATGTGATTGTTAAATTCCACTTGTGAGAACTGGTTACTGGGAATTTCTGTCTGTTTTAGTCTAGGTTAAGTAGATAAATTTAGTAGAATACCGGCCAATATGTTTTACCATCAGACAAAACAATCTCTCGGGGAATAATTTCCTCGTTGTCGTGGACATTCTCGAATTTTGTTCTTTTATAACCACAACTACTTTCCATCTCGGTACAGAGGAACCTCGTAGTGATAACGTTGGTACTATGAACATCAATGTGTTATATAACGTACCATTTCATAACATGTGCATTTATTTTAGCATTTTAAAGGTGTTATAAAGCACAACACATTACAGATGTTCTAACTATTAACAATACAAATTTAAGAAAATACAAAACTACTTTAAAACAAACAAACATTCGATAATTGGAAATGCAATTTAAACAAAAGAGAAGAATAACGTAGTATTACTATTATTTTCTTAATGATTGAGGTTGTTATTATCATTATCATTATTATAATTATCAGGGTAAATAGGAACAAAATAATAATTACTAAGAGCTTTGTCCAACAAATGACCTTGTTTAAAGATAATTATGTTATCAGCTCTTCATAACAAGGTTCCACATTTAATTATTAACACATTTTGAACGAAATCCATCAAGCACCGAAAACATAAAATATTGAGTAAAATCAGGGCTACTGGAAACACGGAATTCTGTGTGACGTATTGTGCAGCTGCATTTATTGGTTAATCAGATGATCAATTTGGTACATTCTACATCAGAGAAAAGCAATCTTAGAAAGTGTCGTTTCATATGTAACTATAATTTACTCATTGTGATACATTATTACTGTGCAACACGTATAAATGTTTATTTTTTCTTCATTTTCATTACTTGCCTAAACATCGACAACAATTAAGAACATCCTTGGTAATCTTATCGATAGATTAAGAGTAAGATTAGTCTGAAAATATTGTATTTACTTCTTTCTCTTTCAATCGAAACAAAAAATTGCCTTGAATTGTTGCTCTTTACAGAAAAACAAATCATAATGTTCAATAAACCTTTTATAGTAAATAGAATCTAGGTTAAACATAGTGTACGTTTTTAATTATGTACAAACTACAAACATACCAAGATTAATACAGTACAACGTATTTACAGGAAACAAATAGAAAACCACCATATTATACTGTGTTGTCTATGAAGTTGCCTCTCGCAGTGCGAGGTATACATTATGTACAATATATAGTCAAAACTGTAAATCATACACCAAATTTGATACAACTTACAACAAAATATAATGCAATATTTACATATATTTGTTTAAATGATCAATCAGTATGTAAAGCAATGCACCGAAAAGAAGTACGAACCTACATGACTGTATTGCTTTATCCATGTCAACGCCATACAAATAATACACGGTCTAGAGTGCGTTGTGTAAATGCATCGCACTCGAGGCTATGTTAGCTGTGCGTTGCGCACATCTAACATAACCGAGAGTGCGATGCATTTACATGACGCACGATAATAAGACCGTAGTATTATTTGTTTTATAAAACGAGCTCAACCACGGAATTGTTTATTTTGCTGGATTATTGAAAACAGACTTGCCACAATTAGTAACCCATTCTATATATGTGAATATATTAGGAATTTACAAAATTCATCATCACTACTGCACTCGCTTCACTGAATTTGACTCTGCAGCTCAGCAGATCAAATGCAGTCCGATGTGAAATTGCAAACAATTTCCCGTAAAAGTGAGAATTATCAAAGAATTTTATGCATTTCCATTCCAAAACTTACCAATATCAAACCACATACCATATAATTTACGAAACTGCTAAGATTTATTTACTACAGAACAGATAATTTACAAAACGAAGCATTTTCCATCTTTTTTTAAATGACTTTCGCAAGTTTGTCTTCATAGAACTATGTAAACAAGCATTGTGACGTCACGGGGTTGTACACATATAATTATGAATAAACAAACCAACCCGTTTATAACACCTTCGGCACGATGGTTGCGCACTATCGGCACGATGGTTTCGCAGTATCGGCACGGTTGTGCAGTTGGTGAAAAGTAATCAATGCCCACGTGATCGGTATTAGCCAATCACGTTACTGAATTTACCGGAGCCGTTTTATAATACTATTTAACAACCTGTGTGTGGGTTCAATGTATCCAAAAACGCTAATTCATTAATTCACTTGGTCACATTATTGAGATGGAAAAACATATAAAACGTATACATTAATTGATTGAAAGCTAAAGAAAAAAGGACCCCGGATTTATCAGGACTCAAGTATTCACAATGTCAAACTTTCTTTGATAAGAGTTTGTGTATTTATTTTGCATTTTGACAGACAGATATATACATGTAAACCCCTCAAACAAAGTTCGGAAACTCAAGTTTGATTGATTATATATCTTTCCTTGTGAAACCATGTTGGTTATGTTTGGTATCACGTGGAAGGGTGTTTATTACTCTTTAAAATGATACCAAGTTCGTAAGCATCATGAGCATGGGGTATGCGCAGTATATTTGAGAATGGGTGTAGGTCAGAAGTGAAATGCGCCAACAAGCCTAGACGGAAGGTGTGACTCTCATACCACAGTCTTTCTCATTTTCTAATACGTGCCTTCGCAGTTGTTGCGATTGCAAGATCACGTGACAAAATTCTAGTACGCTCGGATCGCCAAACGACGTAGCAGCCGCCGCTTTGTGTATAATGTCAATGGACCCTTTACTTCCTGGCATGACACCCGAAACTAAATGAAGATATTTATTCATGAATATTAATTTCATGACACTTTCAGTGTAATTATGCAAAGAGAACAACATCTGCCTAACATTTCCAACAAATTCGATCATTTCTGTCACATTGTAATGCAACAAACTGAATTTTGATGAACATATTTCGAAACTGGAATGCCACTTATAATCACACGGCTCGCGGCGCACTGCATTGCATGCAATCAAGCTGCATGCAGTTCAAGCACGTCTGCATTGTGCGTATGTTGTACCCGGGCCGTGCTATGTTTCGCTCGGAAAAATGCAACGAACACAGTCTCAAATGAAGGGTAAGAATTGTCTTTGTATGGAAAAGCATTGAAATGTATTTTAGATATTCCATACTAGGAGGAAATCATATCAAGTTTGTCAGAAATGAATACTTAGTAGTTAAACTTGGGTTTGATCAATGGGCCCAATTGCATACGTGTGCTTGCAATGTACGGCGCGGCAGGCATGCATGCAAGAAGAAAGGAGTCATTTTTGTCAATCAAACTCGAGTTGTATCCTTGAATTTTAAACAAACGATCATATTCCTTGAATAATCTGAAAATGTATATTGTTCTCGATATATGTTAGGCAATGACAGTGTCATAGAGTTGATATTCATGAATAAATATCTTAATTTAGTTTCGAGTGTCATGACAGGAAATAAAGGGTCCATTGACATTATACACAAAGCGGCGGCTGCTACGTCGTTTGGCGATCCGAGCGTACTAGAATTTTGTCACGTGATCTTGCAATCGCAACAACTGCGAAGGCACGTATTCTTTTGACGATGAATATCTTGAGAATGAAGTAATAATGTACAATATGGTATTAGGAGAAAGTTCAATTATCTTTCAAATGACACCTCACTTGTAATGATTACGAAAGCCGAGTCGGTACAGTAAAGGTGAATATTGGGGAGGATCGACAGCGAAATGTTACAAAATGCATTTGAATGTGTGAAATTGAAAGCGTTGCATCCCAAAACTACTTTTTTTGGCATATCTTAGTACTTTACTTTACATAATCATTATGAAATTCAACATCATGTTGAAGCGTGTACATTTTTCAATAAAATGATGCCCCATTCGTAATGGTTATGCGATTGAGGTGTGTGCAGTAACGGGGCAGTAACTCTGAATGTATGGGGCTAAAAATAACATGTTGCAAAGTGCACCGTTTTGCAGTTTGACATGTCATGTATGTGATAAACAGGGCATACCTACACGGTCATAGAGGGCGCTAATATGCCAGTTCTGGCCAGATTGCGTAGGTCTCTGGAAATTTGATGGATTTTCAACATTATCAAGCAGTGGCGGACCCAGGGGGGTTAACCCCCCCCCCCCCCCTTGGGCTGCCAAGTGAAAATGTATCAGTGAAAAAAGTGAAACAAAAGTGAAAAAAAATCACTTACGGGGGTTCAAAATAGCAACCCCCCTCTCGGACTCTCCCCCCACTCGCCGCTACGCGGCTCGGACTTTGCCGCTTCGCGGCTCGGGTCAAACCCCCCTAGCAAAAAGCTAGATCCGCCCCTGATCAAGTTGGAGAGTTTGTATGTACTGCACACACACACATGCAGTATAATCAGTTCAAATGAGATATCCTATTAAAGATGAATTAACGAGCTTTCCGGTAGTTCAAAATATAATGATGATAGAGTTATGATTAATAAAACAATATCTTACTGGAATCGTGAAACAAGAATCCACGGTATTAAATTCATGTCATTAATGCGCCCTCATATCCGGATTTGCTGCACACGTACACCCCGATAGCATAATTATTACAGGTGACTAGGTGAGACATAATTTCAAGGAAATATAAACATGCTTTCACATCATGCTAAATTTACTGATGATTATGCAAGGCAAAACCATAAAACATTTCCTCCAATAGTCGATTTTCGATGCAACGCCTTAAATTTGCAACATTTCATTTTCGACCCTCCCCCATATCCATCTGTACCATACTTAACCTGCTAATAAAATCGTTACGGACGTAGGCAAACAGATAGGCAAATGGGCTTACAATGATGCAAACCAAATTTGATAGGTTTAAATCATTTGAACACGATACAATCTTCGATACAACTTGAACATTAAAATAATACGACACACGATTAAATTTTCCCAACTGATACTCTCGGACCATTTTGCGACATTTGACTTTTGACCGTTCTCCATTCTAAAACGCATTGCGTATTCCCCGATTGAAATAAATAACAGAAATGTACCATTTTAAAGGGAAATAATCATGCAATGCAATGAAACAAATAACATTTGACCATAAGAGTGAAATAATCGATCAAAGTTGAGTTTCCGAACTTTTTTTGAGGGGTTTATATACATGTGTTTAGATAGTCAAGTAGGTAAATAATTAACTACTTGAAGTACACACATTAATTAATTTCACATGTGTTTAATTCTTAATAGCCTGATAGTACTATATTTTAATTTTGCGAATGCGCAATGTCGCCGGAAAGGACTGAGCAACCTTCAATAAGTTGGACTACTATAATTAAAAGAAAGAACATTTAACCAAACAAACAGTCATAAATAACAGTACGGCCCTAACTTGTATTTTTGTCGTAGCTTACGATCCCATACATTTGTTTATGATATTGTTATGAGAGGATAACTTAAAACTGTCACACCACTTTGTCATATGTTGGAAATTTGTTGCATTTAAAAATTGCATAGACGGATGAGTGATTGTTCCTTGAAGTTTTACTTTCACAATGACAATAAGTTTGTTTATGCTCTTAATTTTGTTTTATTTTTGGAGAAAAATTATCTCACCATAAATCACACTGAAAATAATTGACTAGATGTAAACACACTGAAGGGCACTTCAGTCAGTTGGTTTCAGTCATGTACATAATTATTCAAATTAAATCTACGGCCCGTGTAGCAATTATTCTTCTGGAAACCATGTTTTGTCAATGATACAATATGTACTTGTCTCCACAATGTTCAATCCCACAAAAAAAAAAAACTATAACATGAACTGTACAAAACACCATCAAACTCAAAGTAACACATTATATTCATCATTTAGCCGTTGCGTGTTTAGATCGTATTTGATATTAAGTCTAAGACAAAGACCAGACTATCTATTCTTCATTAGTTTGATGACACGAAATATTGCATTAAACTACACCAATTAATACGAATCTTTCCAAAACAATTCATACATTCGATATTTACAGCTAAAGAAAGTAATGAGATAAGCGTTAAAGATTAATATTCTGTATACATTTTAAATGCAAGACACAATAGTTTGTGTATGCGTGATGGTTAAATCGTAATGTATAAAGATAATACCTTTTCACATAAAGTGCCGATGCCGTTATCAAATAGCAGCAGCACATTACACATAGTTAGCATATACCTCTCATATATATCATTTTGGTAATGTGACGACATCACTACTTAAGGGGCCCAGTGGGGTATTGATTTTTTTTCCTCATCAAAATTGAGATTTTTATCTTAAAATGATCCATGTATTCTAAGCTTGAAGAAAATACATACATTGTGGGGTAGGGGTAGCTATTAAACGGACAAATTAAGGATTTCGTTATCAATCTTGTATATTTTTGGGACCGAAAGTGATTATTTTCTGGCTTAGATTGGAGATTTTTAGTTGTACTTTTCATAAGTAGTCCAACTAAAATTGTCCCAAATCAAAATTGTTACTATCCAAATTGTGTTCCCCTTTTTACAGAGTGAAGCAGCAACATCTAATGTCATGCAGAAAATAAACATGGCAGTTTATATACGAATAACATGCCCTAAACTTCCATTGAATCAACTACCAACTATTTATCCCGCTATTTTCCTATTTTTATCCATGTCACATTTATCAAACAAATATCAATATTGTATATGACCTTTCAAGCTCATTTGCCGAAAATAAGATTTTTAAGACTACAATTTTAAAAACTTGAAAAGTATTTACTCAAATTCAATGAAATTTGGAGGAATTATTCCTTGTTTGTAGATCAACCCTATTGTAAACCAAAATACGTACATTTCATATGTTCATTTCTGATTATTGGCAAAATTGTCTTTGGACTATGAAGATAGCTGAATAATGTAAAAAGCCATCATTAGTTTGTTTGTATAGCATCATAATATCTATCTTTAAAGGGATCTAGTAACTTTGTTGAGATGTGCAAAAACTGATGAATGGTTGATGCAATGTATACTGTTGTTATCTCATATGTCCTCAGGGTATTGTGTGAAAATTTCAGGTCAAATGGACAATGTATGGCCAAGTAATGAGCGAAAATGAAAAGTGATATTGGGTGATATTCACCAACTCACTGCATTCACTTTGTACAGGGATGAAAATCTCGCCCGGAGATTTTCTTATCTAAATACTTCAATCATACATATCTTTGTAATGAAAGGGAAATTTGAAAAACCGAAAGCTGTCCCATGATTTTATTGTTAATACGAATACAACAAGGTATAAAGGAACCGCTAGAATTACAATTTTATTTTGAGGTTTTGGACAATGTTACTAAGTCCCTTTAAAATGTAGAATGTATATGCCCCTATACCTCGGAGGAGATACGTTTTGAATTTTGACATACTAAAAGTTTGAAATTTTATTTTTCTCTATATAATTGCTATTTAAACTTTTATTTTAAGTCCAATTGTCTTCAGTTTAGTTTTGTTGGATTCCCCATGTTCTAACCGTTCCAGAAATTTATGGTTTGTAGGGGGTAGCTTCAATGGTTATAAAGATATTCCCGATATAGTAAAAGTGTGCAAATACGACAAATAATACCCCACTGGGCCCCTTAAACATGAATAACTAAGTATTATTTTCGGTGACCTTCAACCCTTAGTATATGAATCATACTAGTGTCCTGTTTCCATTTTCGACTTGGATACAATTTGTATGTATAATCTATGTACATTTGTAAACAAAAACAAAATATACCACTCTCTCGCATAATCGTTATTAGCAACAGAAATACAATAACAACACATACAAATCAACCAATAGTTCAAATATGTTCCCAATTTACCTACGCTCCCTAAGTTTGTGCACATGGCAACAAAGTAACAAGATCCCTTAACACGTTTAGCAAGTAATAACTGTAGTATTAGTTGTTTCATTTTCTTTCTTCTTTCTTCAGAAAGTAGTAGTTGAAGTTAGTACCACGTCTGCCCATTACTTCCCACGTCTGTTCACGACGGCATACTCAGTATTCAGGTTCCACGGCACCTGTTACATAGAGAGAGCATTATTTGATGGAAATTAAACAAAATCACGTCGGAAATTAAAACAATCATATTCATAATAATTATAAAAAGTAATATTCATCAAATTTGCCATGGGCGTATAGACATTTATGATAGACGAAGTTTAATTTTCATCGTCCCATATTGTTTCGTATGTGTATTTTTTTCTTTATCTGTTTATTGTTGCCAAATTAACTACTCTGTGTGCATATCAGATTACAGAAATGTCCAATGTATTAGCACTTTTAAGTTTTGCAATTAAATATAGTTACTAAATCCCTAAATCAGCAAATACCTGTTGTATGAAAGAAAGTAATTTCAGAAGTTGGTGCTAGCTGCAATTTAATGCTGTAAATTCCTTCCCACGTATGTTAAAAAATACATACTTGATATTTGGGTTCAACGGCACCTGTCCATCGGAAAAAAGAATATCATACAGCGAGTCTCCATATGAATAAGTGATCTACTCTCAAACCGTCCGACCCCAAACCCCCTCAAATTAGTATTCCCAAATCAACTGCCAAAATAATATCAAGAACAAGACGAGTTACCGGCATGTGATCGACCCTGGGTGAATTCGCACATCTTTCGTTGACATTCCTTTTGTCAACCACAGCATATTCCACCTTCAATACGGAAATTGTATAAATATTTTGTATAATTAAATACATGTACATTGTATCATTATAAACATTTTAATCATTTAGACTTCATCAGAATGATAGAGTAACATATTTCTTACCAACATGAAAATTTAATTGCTATTACAAAACATATCAAGTTACATTTAAAGTACAAATGGCTGACCTCAACAAGCCAATTAAGCTATAATAATTGTAATTTGTCCATCAATTATGTCCATGTGGTTCAACATCAGTTTGATTACTTTCTCAACCGAAATGAAAACAGATTTCCTGTCACCTAGTCAAATTACAATCAAAAAGGAAAGGTTCCCATTACAGATTCTGCTTGTAGACCAACACGGATTTGTTTTCATTTCTAAGTAGTGTTAAGTAGTGTATGACTGTATTTGTCAAAGTAGAGTCAATACTAATTCTGTACGGGAGTACACTTTTGTATTCGCACAAACTAACCGTAAATATAAAACAAGGAGAGACTAAGTAAGATTGTGTTACCATGCCAGATTCTGCTTGGACAGACAAGTGCGGAACATCAGATGTGGGGTTATCTAAGTTGGCATACATCAGAAGGTCTGCAGAATCCTGCAACAAAAATAATTGTAAAATGTTTAATTGAGAAACGACGTGTGACGTCACAGCTATCCCTTGCAATGTCAGACAAACCAAACATACATGTATGTGCTGTGGCGTTCGCTAAGAAGGCAATCACCCAGTTCCAGAAAAGCCCAAATAATAGAACAGGTTGAAGTTTAGAACCGTTTCGTTTTCTTACAGAATGTAAAGTCACTATTTCGTTACTCTAAAACATAAATATTTGTACATTTGGACTTGGATAATGTGGCATAAATCGGACGACCTGTATCCTGTTGTATCATTTATAAATAAGGAAATACAATATTGCTATTCAATATTTAAATTGTGTGAATTAAAATTCACGTTGGGTTCACGTATTTCAATTAAATAATTGTATATTTTTCCAGAACATTGTAGTAAAAAAAGTACATATTCCTTCATCATAACATTTTAAAATAATGTTTAAAGTCTAATCAAAATGGTGTTTCACTTTCATGCAATCTATTTCCTTGTTTTGAATTTCGGGATTATCTGATCTCAAAATGTATACCATGCAAATCGATTCTCAGCAAACCATTTACGAAATTAAATTATCGATGAAAATAAGAGAGTTACCAGCATGTTATCGACCCTGTGTGAATTCGCACATCTTTCATTGACGTTTCTTTTGTCAACCACAGCATATACCACCTTTAAGACAGAAATTGCAAAACAAATTTCTATAATTATAACATTTACATTGTACAAATTGTTAATTTTATATCATAAACTTGATGAGAATATACTTCACCGTACACTCACCCTATTTCTTTTTAACATGAACATTTCATTGATAATGCAAACATATTAATTGTTTTTTAAGTAAAAAATGATAACCTTAACTATGACATTTTATTTTATTACCACATTATTTACCTATTTATTATTCACATATTAATTGACTGAATAGTTTTGTCGTGGAATACATTTGATGTTATTTAATTTAATGAGAAAAGGAGTGGTGAATGGTTACCATGCCAGATTCCGCTTGGGCCGACACGTGTGGA
The DNA here is from genome assembly GCA_037951105.1 of Echinarachnius parma. Taxonomy (NCBI): domain Eukaryota; kingdom Metazoa; phylum Echinodermata; class Echinoidea; order Clypeasteroida; family Echinarachniidae; genus Echinarachnius; species Echinarachnius parma. The sequence continues at coordinate 23,428 of JBAMJV010012353.1, read as the reverse complement.
ACTTCAGACGTGGAGTTATCTAGGTTGGCATACCTGAGACGGTCTGCGGAATCCTGTTATAGATAAGGGAAATGCAATTTCTTTTTGTTTACATTTGAACTATGTGTATTCAAGTAAAAATATGGTTCACACATTCTACTAAGAGGAAGATTGTTCTACGAATGCATTCTAACAACCATGACATATATGTATCAAAAAATGGTCATTGACAAAAAAATAAATAAAACAGAAACTTGAGACAACTCAACGCGCTATGGAGAGATAAACTGTCGCAAGATACTTATCCCAGATAAGCATTTCCAGGAAATTTCTTTTTTAGCATTTCTGTATTCCTTTTATATTTGTAACACACACAAATAAAAGAATCTGAAAGACAAGCATGAAGTATCGACGCAATATTTTACTAATTCGATGAAAAAAACAACAATACAAACTGTGGCTACATTTCTCAATGGGCATGTATGATGTAGTTCATAGGCGTACCCAGGGGGGGGGGGGGGGGGTTCAACCGACTAAAACCTGGTCTCGACCGACTAAAACCCGGTCTCGCGGCTTCAAAAATGTTGTACGGACACCCCACCCCCCCCCCCCCCCCCAGAGGGGTTTTCAACTTTGCAGGTACATGTACTTGGTCTCGGCTTGGACTTTTTTTTACAAAATAACCCACCCCCCCCCCCTCCCCACCCCCTTTAAAAAATCCTGGGTACGCCACTGATGTAGTTGATACACCCTGTGATTTACATAAGCGTCCAATGATCACTGTTACAAGTACACAGTGTTTATAAATTACGTTTATTTTGGCTGAAGAAAAAAGACGATTTGTTACCGTCGGGTGATCAATTCTAGGCGATTTAGCACATCTTTCCTTTATCTTCCGTTTGCCAACGACCGCATATTCAACCTATACAAAAAGGCAAATAACTATATCATATCACATTATGTAGAAATGCTAACAATTGGTTAGGAAAAGTGAAATGTTTAACAAAGAAATAATAAATATTGATTATTAACAATTTGATTTAAAAACACTTTATTATACTGACACACTGACTCTAAATGTCCAATGAGAATAGACATATGAATAATTTGTTTACCATGCCAGATTCTGCTTGGACCGACACGTGTGGAACGTTAGATTTGGAGTTATCTAAGGTGTCATACATCATATCGTCTGCTGAATCATTCTATAAAGAAAAACGAAATTAAGCATTTTGTGTAATCGTATTATTGGTGTGAGTAATGTTATTGGTATCATTGTTAGTGACGGGAATGTTCTACGTTCAAAGTAGCCTATCCGATAGGCATCGTGCTGTCTGGCAGGTTCTACCGGCAGTGTACTAACCGCGATATGCCGAATTTGAGCAGCTAGCTAGCTCGTGATCGCATAGATAATCTCCAAGCCATATAGAGCCTTGACTAAAGGCTACGTTCAAAGCAATAGAACAGTATTGGGAAATTATCTATTGGCCAAACAAATTGATCAACATGATTGAAATAGTATAGACGAGGGTGCATGTGATAAAATATGAATCATAATATTGGAAAACGCGGAAAATTAAGGAAAATTCCATGCGCCGTCGATTAGATTGAGCGAAAAGTTCACACCTTAAAGGTAGTGTATGTATTGGTATTTCCCGGAGTGCCCCCCGATATTTTTTCGTGAGATAATGAAAAACTGACTGTCAAATTCGGAAGAACATACAATTTTAATGACAGAATAAACTTCAAAATCTGTTCAGAAACGGCTGAAATATCCATAAATATATTTTTATTCAAAATGTTCTTCACCGGCAATCACCGGGCGATATTTAGACTTTTTAGAAACATTTCAAAAAATGCTCGAAGACTACTTTGAACAAAATCAGAATAGGTTTTTAAAAAGTCGTTGATAATATCTCTATTGAATCATTATTTCAACAAACATTAAATGCACAATTTTGTATGAAAAAAGGCTAAAAACAATTATTTTTTTTAAATAGCGCCCTCTTGAGTTGTAATGGCTCTTTTGAATGATAACAGGGGTTCTACTTAGTCGTTTGTAATTGTGTATACTTTTCGAGCATGGTGAAGTTATAACTATTACTTTGTACCGTAATGGTGCAGGTTTTGGTTACTAAAGTTAAGTTTGACCAATACTAAACTATCCCTTTAAATGCCCGGGCGTCCCCGGCCATCCGGCCGCGAGTCTAGTAGATAGTCGAATATTCTAGCCAATCTGCCACGCGTGGCGAGGTTTACATGCAATGTGCGGACGAACATTTCAAATTACAACCGTCGGCGATATCGATCTGTTACCATATATTTTTTTCGAGAATGCAAATTAACCCATTGATAGGCGGTTTAGTTGCCAAATTTGTATAATCCCATATAAGTAAAATAAATTATTTCATATGTTCGGTCAAAAAAGGTGCATATTTCATTATTTTGTGTGGGCCGTTTCCCAAAACTATAATTTAGCTTTAAAAAAATCAGTTGATAGATTACTACAGAAGGTATAGAGTATTTATGTCATGTATATTGACAAATATTTGACAAAAACAATGAAACATTTAAAGGGGAATTTTTTGTTTAAGTTACAAAGAGTGTGCCTCCCAATTCGTCCGACCAGGCTACACCATGAACATAATTGTATCGAGAAATGGACTTGCTGCACATATGACATGTATGATAAAAACCTCGATACTATCGGGAGATTCTTGCTGAGGAATCTGGACCGGAGTCCGCGCCCGTCGTCCTAGAAACCCGGACGGCGTCGACGGTACGGATGGGACGGGGCGAAATACATGGTGGTGAAGCTGTCCTGGTGACGAGGACGCCCCCATGACGTGTGGGATGGTCGCCTGATGTCGATGATCATTCACAGGTGGAAGTGGCAAGTCTCTGCTAGTCGTTGTAGGTGGTTGTATTTGTGTTGAGCATGAGCCTTTGGAATACATATTTAAGATTGAACAGGAAACAAATCTAGGTCATTACGCGTTAAAACGGCAAGTCTGTGCTTGTTATTGGTGTAGGGGATAATTGTGTTGAGTGTGAGCCTTTGATATAAATATTAACTATTGATATGGAAAAAAATCTAGATGTCGATGATAGTCCCCGCTAGCTGTTGGAGGTGGTGGTTTGCGTCCATAGTCCGCCATTGTACATCGAATTCAATACCGTATGATGGTAGGGAAATACTGTTACTATTATTATTATGTTATGTATATGCTACACAAATGTATGCTCCCAATTGCAACATTGGCAAAATAGAAACCAATGTCAATTTGAGTTTATAAGGATGTTCTATAGGATACCTATCGAAAAATGGTAAATACTGACCTAAGGTCCTACTGGCATAGCTGGTCATGCCAGTCAGTCGTGCTAGTTGGCGTATACACGCAATACAAAGACAGCCATGACATCATAGGTGGTATTCGGGGGGGGGGGGGGGGTTGGTGGGCACTTGAATCGTCTTTTGGCGGGCTGTACCGATTTCTAAATGGGGGTCTAGGGAAGCGAATGAGTTTGGAAAAAAAAATTGGTCTTGCGCGGTGCCCGAAGAGTCTAGAGAGCAACTGTAAGGGAGTTTTAGGTACAGCAGACGGCATCACGGAGTCATGGGACTATTGATCGGCTCTTTTTTTTTTATATGTCTGAGGAGCAGCCAAGATTTTTTTAAACTCATATTCTAAAGAGTAGACATTTTTGTTTTATTCATAGGTATATTATCAGCTACTTTTGAAAATAATGAAACCCTTGAGAGCGGTAATGGGCTACAATAAAAGCGGTCTTTAAGGCAGCACATAACCGTACTGCCAACATACGGGAATGCCATCCAGCCCCCGCCCCCCCCCCCCTCCCCCCCCCCCCCCCCCCCCGATAGTATTATTCAATGCTTAGGCAGATATATTGCTTAAGTGGTATAGTTAGAATGTTTTGATAATAGAAATCGCATAAATAAGATAGCAACGTGTCTCTCAATCATCACAATCATGATAATGTTGTCTCTAGTCTTCTGACAAAAGTAAACAAATACAATAAAATTAAGTCGGGAAAATGCTGCATTACCCTTTCTTTTCATGACGCAATTGATGGTGACGATAATGCAGACGAGGAAGGTGACTGTAAGACCAACTGACGTAATAATCACGACCCACATGGTATCCAGAACTGTATTTGTTCGTATTATAAAATAATAAAATCGAAGAAGGACAAAACGATAGTCATGTCAAGAAACGACATATTTTAGGTATAGCAATCTGTCTGATATCATTAATATGAATACAATACACTGTGTTCTATAAACATAGAAACTATGGCATGTATTTGTTCACCCTAAAATTAATACATCATCATCATTTGTTCTTTACTATACTTTCTTAATTGAATATCCATAATATACTGGTAATTATACTTCCATGTCCATCTCATAAATTAAACAAAATACCCCTTTGTTTACAGATTATCATTCTAACTATTTTTTCTTATAATTCCAATACATACCCTTTCTGGTAAGAACTTAGCAAAGGAGGGATTTTATTAAATTTATCCTTAACTCGTACTCATTTGTTCAGAATAACAATTTGTTAGGCGCAAATAATTAGTAGTTATATTTTAAGAAACTACCACTTACATACGACATTCCATTTCCAATATAATTGGCTTACATTATAATGTATACAATATTATTATTATGAATATGTCAATTCTTTTAGATAGGGTTATCATTAGAGCACATTAGTGGCACTTTTTAACAAATAAATACTGTTCTCCATCTGTTTAAGGAAATTATATCTTATATCTTATATTATACATCATCATATCTGGAGCTTAGTTCCTAAAGGCGGTAAATCAACTTTCCATAAACATTTAGTGAACGATATAAGTCTTAAATAAGCTACGTAACTATCTAGAAATACTCATTTTAGGAAAAATTAAACAATACAAATCAGAATATGGAATGTTCCATTTTCATATTCCTATAGGCATACGTAAACATTTGGATTAAGAAACCTGCTTTTCTTTTCAATTGGTTTCAATGCAAATTAAGATAATGTAAGTGATTTCTAACAATTTGAATATTAAGTGAATAAAGCATTTTAACCCGAACGCATCAGATATATTTCGTGCGCTAAACTTACGCACAAACTCACACGAGCGGACACGCAATGTTCTGCATCTATGACGTCACCGCTGTTTCTTGATCAACCACATTTTAAAAATTTTAATTTGACCACCAGAACACTTTTATTCGGGAAGGCCAATCGGCGATTATTTATGAATAACAACTTGGAGCCGATAAAATTCACTGTCTGCAACATACGCTATAAACTGTGCTGCCTAATACACACAAGAAAAGGAAGGTATACTGGGACACAAACAAACTGAAGTTCCTGAAACATCGATGTCCTAATTTACAATAATTTTGTAATATTTCTGACCTGGTTTTGGAGAAGACGTATTAACAGTTTGTTTAATGCCACTGGTAGTTATTATTTTCCTTGAGTCAGTAGTGCTAGAGACACTTGTAACTTGAGTAGCAGCCGTAGTGGGCGGAACTACAAAACAACAACATTTGAACATATTAATGTCATAATACTCAAAATTGTGTAATTATTAAACACATAGGATAGGCAAACTAGAGAAGTATGATGAACCAGTACCGTTTTACATTTCATTTTGATTTGTTTAACGTATTAAACATTCATCGAATCATAACGTTAAAGCGATCGTATTCTGATATGAAATGATGCATATGCCGATCGTAGTGTTATTTTGGACATTGATTGTGTTTTTTTTTTTTTTTACCGTGACACAAAGACAAAACAGTTATCTTCCTTACATAGGTATAAAACATTTTGGATATGTTGTTTGATCCTATACAATGTTGCCAAAAATTAATTTTGAATCCTGTGTCTATCAAATGAAATTGAAACACTTTCCTATGTTTGTTTATGAATATAAACAAACCTCTCAGGTCATCAGCAATGAAGAAGATTGGCTTAAGTTGACACTGTTGACATCATTCTACAAAGGGATTATACATTGGTTAGTGAGTGTAATAGGATAATGCACGTTGATTGGAGAACAACCCAGGGATATTTATATCAACCGCTTTTGCGTTATTCGAGTAAGAACATTGTATAAGTTTGTATTATGTATTGACAAACATACAATACATGTATACATTATGCAACCTGGGTATCTGTATACGTCATTGATACAGTTATTGTCATATCTGATTGGTGTTCATATTTTTCAAAATCATACTCGCCATTGATCAGCAGTTTCAAGCTGAGCCGCACATCACTGTTGTTTTTGACGAAGCATGTGATGTTCGCTCCATTTCTCTCTTCGATCGCAGTAAACATCATTGACGTGTAGCTGATGACTAGACTCGAATCTGGTTCTGCCTCATTTCTAGTTGTGTTGCTTATCTGAATCATCTCTGAATGATTGAAGCCTGTTTTCCATTCCAGTGTTACTGCAGGCTTCACGGGGGCGTTGGTCTCACATCTCAAAGTCTTGTTCATTCCCACCACGGCTGCTATAGTGTCGCCATCGTCATAAGTTGTAATGGTGTCCTCCCGGATGATAAGCCCAATAGGTGGAACTATAATGTGTAAATTAATGGTATAATATTTCCATAATAAAACATTGCAAACAAACGTTAGGACATGGCAATTATATTATGATTCAACACACACAGCATTCATGTCGCATACTAAGATCATTGCTAATATTTGCAAAGATGAACATTTGGAAGCATTTTAACAATAATGTATTGTATAAGCTAACAATTAATCCTGCAAAAGGTAGCACCTTTATTAAATCCATAAAATATGAACTTGTAATCATCTGATGATGTAATGACATTATTGTTCACCAAAGATACAAGGTTCTTACCTTTGATCGTATGAATATAATGTATTGCAGTTCTTTATTGAATTGTTATTGAGGTTAGATAGTAAGGACGAATTATTAAAGTGCAAAATGAATTTTACCTTTTATATTCAGCATGAACTTTTGTAAAGCTGGTGTTGGATGTGCGTAGATATTACAAGAATAGTTTCCGTCATCAGAAATGGAAGAGTTGATTATCTGCAGAGAACTTTTAAATTGAGCCAATGTCTCGAAAATGTGACTAGATCGATTGTTGATTACAGTTGATCCAACAAAAAACGAAATGTTTTTGGTAGAAAATAATTGGATATTGTTTCGCCTCCATTCTACCAACAATATCCTTCTGATATCTACTATATCCGGTTGCAGGGTACACGTGAGAGATACGTTGTCTCCAGCAATAACGGTGTTTGAGATGTCTTCACCGTTGACAGTAGCTTGGTCTGTGATAAAATGAAGAAACATTGAATTGGTACATCAGTACACAAGATGTCATATTTTTTCTTTGTTTGAGACATAGTTTGCATTGCGATATAAAGAGGAATAAGATCAGAGAATAAACAGGGCGGTCACTTTTTCCTCGCCGTTGACCAAGCTGAATGAGAAAACAAATTAGTATTGAATCCTCCCGATCTACTTAGAAAAATCTAGTTGTTATCATATACCTTGTTGTATTTAGACTACCAATAGAAGCATAAACAGTTCTCGGCTTTTCCAAATTGCTTTAATTTCCGTTATTATTGTTATTATTTATTCGGCAAATGAAACAAACAACCTATATACAATCATCATACTAAGTATAAAGAAACGGTCACATGAATACCAGGGTACGAACAAAATCTTAACTTAATAACTCTTACACGAAGGTCATCTTTCCCATTATAACGATATGTATATGATTGAAATGTTCAAATGTATAATTATCGAGTGGATAGTTATAATTTTGTACAAGGTCAGTGCAATGAGGTAGCGAATATCACTTTGAATACTCACTCATTACTTGGTCATATATGACAGTCAGTTACCATTGAATTTTCATTCATCACACAGTGGACATATCAGATCACACAATTACACATTTTACAATCATTCACACACGACGTATATTTTCTCTTTCTCCCGAATAACCTTTTAAAAAGTGAGGTAATGAAGGTAACAGTAAGGTTCGGTAAAATTGTATCATATACATACGTATACATTATTAAAATTACCAATAAAATAAGACGTCAGTATTACAAAAATATGTTATTGAATTCATAATTAGTAAGTTCACAAATTCCTATTTATAATGATAAGCCAATACATCATTTAAATTCCAAGAAGAACTTTCTCATTTTATGTGTTCATCAACTGTATTAGGCGACTAAGTATAAGTCCATCTTATTTGTATTGTTATTATTCCTTGAGGGATTAAGGACATTATTATCTGATACAATCAATAGCTGGATTGTTATACCACTGCACCGGATAATACTTACGTAAAGCAAATGATACCACCACAATAAGAATTAAGGCCAGAACTACCATCATACTTGGTTCATATATATCCAGATTCTTTCTAAATGTTCACGGTAAGTTCCTCAGCTCAGATCATGCAGAGTTTATACAGAGGACACAGTGTTTGTGTACAATCTGGAAGCAAATGAACAACATGTCCCATTTGTCCGATCTGGGAAATCAGTGCCGCGATAATGTAGTTTACGAAGAAAGTGACCAGTTCTTTTGCAAACAAAAATGAGCGTTCATGAATTATGTTCTCGGAAGCTGCTTCTCTTCGTCCTGTAACCCTTTTCTGTATTTACCTCAAGTATAAACATAACAAAACTGTAAGAACAAGCGAACACTTTCATCGGAGCTTTCGAAAGTATCATAGGGCCTATATATTTGTCTACAATACGTGGTATAGTCTTATGCCTGGAAAAGAGATTGGTACATGGCGCTATTAGCTCGGTCATTTTAAGAATAGTTCAAACATTCAAATCCGCATTACTATTTTGCACGCCTTGTCGACACCTGGGGGAGCATGGTGAGCATGCAAAATACTAACAACTTCTTTATAAGCGCATCTTAAGGCTAATAAATTCCATGTAATACATATATTTGTACTTGTGAGTATATTAGAAGACAGCAATCAGAATAAAAAGTCTAGACTTATAGAAGGAGATAAATGCCAGGGTCGGACCTCGAGCGATTTTGACCTCCAGATCCTACAATAAGAATTGAAAAATATTTAAAGAAAATACATTCAACTTCTGTTAACATGAGAATCAATTAAAGTAGAATTTCATTGCAAATCACAAAATATGAGAATAATGCATCACTAGAGAGCTAGGGGCTAACAGATTAAGATAAATACTTTTTTTGTATTTCCCATACCAACACGATATCTTATTACAACAACAAAACAAAACCCCATCACAAGAATCGAAAACAATCACTCTTTGCGCTAAAAAAACGCCAATGTTTTGATGACGTCACTCATTGAGTAGGTTAGCATTAGCAGACGATGTCTCATTGCGAATCTACACAACCATTAATGCATTCATATTGTCTGCTGAACGTGTATTCTTGTCACGAAAGCGCATTTTTTTCCATTGTATTTTGTAAATAAGGTTCACCTCGACTTATACACAATAATCATTCACTCGGAGACATTACGGAAATAAAGACAAATTCAATGAAGTAAGTCACACACCGTCCTACTTTATCTGCTTGAAAGACCCGCCAAAGTCTGGGCACGATCTATTGGCCCATTGTTCAACAACTGTATTTTGATGCGGGTGTCGCTGAATGTGCAGTTCTGTGTGTGATACTTATGGGCGATGTGATAGAGTAAAATAACGTTATTTAGCATGCTTTACGGGGAAAATGTGTGTCAAAGAACATCAAAGTGCTTTTAAGAGTGAGGCAGAGGAGCAAATAATGACAAATATTCTCCTCAATAAACAAGGATGATTGAACAGAGTCATGTTAAAAATGCACTATAGAATGTGTTTGTTATATATCGGACATCGTCTGCTAATGATGACTTACTCAATGTGTGACGTCATAATATCTGTGACGCTACCTTTGACTTTTATTACCGACATCATCATCTCTTATGAGAGGGCGCTGTTAAGCAGCAGCCGTATTTATTTTGGAGCTCCAATTTTGTGTTTCATTTTGACTGTTTTTTGTCACTTTCTGGACTTCATCGGTATTTCTGAATCGGTATACAGTTTTTGTTATACTTCGTCGTCGAACCTTGAAAGGTATGGCTGACTCACGTTCTCTCATTTTTGTGCATTTTATATTGCCTTTTCTGTTGACAACTGTTGTATTTTCCAGTGTTGTAGTCGAGTCACCATGGTCCGAGTCCGAGTCCGAGTCCGAGTCACCGTGGTCCGAGTCAGAGTCCGAGTCCGAGTCACCATGGTCCGAGTCCGAGTCCGAGTCCGAGTCACCATGGTCCGATTCCGAGTCCGAGTCACCAAATTCAAATAATAATGTCATATTTTAATTTTTTGTTTATTTAAAACCTTTTAAAATCATACAATCAATCAAACAAAATCACCCAATCAACAATTGATTCAAATCAACAATTACGACATCAATTACTCTTGCGTTTTCGCTCTTTTTTTTTTAGAAATAGCGCCCTCATTGTTGAGTAGGGCGCCCTCTCTAGGCCAATACAATACAAATTTAAAAAACATCTGCACCTGACCACAGCATTTTATCATATAATGGGTAACAAAACATAATACATTTTTACATACAGATTGTAGCATGTCTATCTGGAAAAAAAAGTTTGTCTTTATATGATGTTTTATGGCATATTTATCACAAAAAATGTGCATCACTGTCATGTACGAAATATTGCAAAAATATGATGGTGCAACATATTTATTCTGCCTTGGACTGTCTAGGGTTAGTTTTATACAATTTTCTGTACGATATATCATGTATTGTTTATATAATTAAGAACGTATATTATAATCGTGCATTTTCAAATTAGTTTCATGTAGAGCGCCCTCATTGTGATCGAAGGGCGCCCTCATTCCGACACAAACAACCATATTTTCCGCCTAAATTCTGCATTATTCATAGTGAACATCATTATTTTTATTGTAGGAAATGTTAATCTTTTTAGTAAAAATTCATAATAATTATAATTATGCTTCATAACCGTCAACTGATGCTCCAGAAGACCAGAATAATGTATAATTCTACCAGCGATTCAGTCTACGTCCACAGTATATTATTATAATATTTTTTTTTCAATGACTTCGCCGGCTTCAATTCTGTGAAACTTCTACAGCAACTTCCAAACTGCTCCCAAGAGTAGACGCTTATGTTTGCATTGAATTTATGTTGGGTTATCTAAATTTAAAAGTTCTTTCATTCATTGTAATTTTCAAGCGATACAAACAGGACAACCACATGCAATAATTGCTATGGTACGAAAGGCAAAGACACCGGCATTCCATTTGTCACCAAAAAAATATCTTCCACGACCACGGCTTCGAACTCAAACTCGAAGTTTGAGTGGGAATAACAAAATAATTGTGAATGATCAGAGTAGTCTGCAGACAGAAAAATATTTATCAGTAATCACACTCCCAGTCAATTATTTGTTATTTTTTTATTGTGCTCTTATGGAATTTACTGAGAAAAGCACAAAATGATAACAATCATTTTGGTGTTACTTCAAGCTCCGATCTACACTCACCGGGAATCCCCTGCATCAAGCGCCTGGCCGGTCGGCCTGGCGTCATCTTAGCTTAATGCGTAGCTAGCTGTATAACTATAAGAATCTCCCGAAAATATCGTACAATATCATTCAATTTTATTTCTTTGTCCGTGTATGATTGGTGTTCACGTTCGTTATCAATATAATAATAATCAGTTACCAACAAAATCTCGATAAATGCCGATTCTGGGTTGATAAATTACTCCTCGCCCTCCGTTGAAACGATCGTTTTTGGTTCACTACTTCCAAAATCACAAATCTTCAAATCACACGAAAATCATACTGAAAATACTGCATGACGATAGCAACACTGTGAGACATGTGACTTAGCGCATCGCACGTAGCGCACACTGCATACACGTTCTCATCACTCACACACACTTATATTGATAAGCGCTTCCGGGCCGATGCAAATGTTGAATCTTAAATTCACCAGATTCTATGAAATCTTCCGGCCTCGAACCGGCCTCGACCCGAGTCATCGAGGCCGCTATAGCTATAGCCTTACGTGTAGAACCCATGCACTACGAGCAACGCCCGAACCCCGCCTTTGATATGCAAATGACTCGAAACTTGACAATGGCTTCCTCACAATCGCGTACGAAGATTGTGTATAGCTCCGATCAAATGTTGGCATTACGTAACATGTCAACAAACCCGTCCGATCAACTGCGTGCTGCAGCCAAAGAACTTGGAATTATGAAGCGTTCGCGAGGACGCCGTGCCGGGCGCCGTGTACATAGACATATCGCAGTTAGAACCCACGCTGCCAGACTTCCTTGCAAACGAAACAACGAGAAACGCCACAGAACACTTACTGGTATACCGAAAGAGAATTCTAGCAACCAATGTAGAGAATCCTTTCCCTCAGTAATGCTCACATATGTCCGTTCTATGAATGATAAATCAGATGAACTATTCGCCACTGCCGAACATTGTTGTGCCGACATTGTTGGTGTGACGGAAACCTGGTTCGGGACATCTAATCCTGCATCGGCAAATCAAATGACAGGATTCACTCTCTTCCATCGGGACCGCTGCGATCAACAACGGGGTGGTGGTGTTGCTCTCTACATCAGGAACGCATCTTCATCCAACTGAAGTACTTGTACCTGTTGCCTGCTCTCATCTTGAACTTCTCTGGGTGAAAGCTGACCTAGCGCATATGTGAAGGATAAGACTCAATTGTTCATATGCGTCGTATATTATCCTCCTCGCTCACCTGTTAAACAAGACCTCATTGACACTATCATTCGAACGGGTGATCAATTGCGCTGTGATCATCCTACTGCCTCCTTACTACTAATTGGTGATTTCAACGACCTGGACACCAGATACTTTGTTCGACATCTAACCACGTTACCCCAGATGGTCAAAAGGAACACTCGCAATGATCACATTTTGGACATGATATTTACTGATCAACCAGACAACGTTCAACGAGCCTGTTATCAAGGCTCCTATCGCTACATCTGACCACGCATGCGTCTTCATGTCGTCAGTATCGCAGCTTCCGAAACCTCGCACAATCAAACGTAACTACAGACCTTTGAAAGACCTCCAACTTGCGCTTGTTTGGTCGTTGGATAACAACCTACAATTTCGAATGGTTACGTGAGCTCGCGTGTTCCGATGAAATGGTGGACGCATTTCAAAGCGTACTTATTGAAGCATACTCACACTCTGCTTCCCTCCTGTCTGTCTCTAAACGGAAAACCCTCAGACAAAGCCTTGGTTTACTGAGCGCATCAAGAACTCATTGATCGTCGTCAAAGAAGCATACGATTCGGGTGAGAATTCAATCGTTATCGCAATCTCGTTCAAAGAGAGATCATTGATGCTAAAACAACATACGCCGCTCGCGGTGTTCAAACTCTAAAGAACTCCCAACCTTCCAAGTGGCACCGTCAAATCCGCAACATGTGCGGACTCGCTAAGCCGTCATCGACGCTTCCTCCTACTGTTGGTCCAAATGAAACTTGGCAAGCGGCCAGGGTCAACGAACACTTCGCTGAGATATGTACTGAGCTCCCTCCGTTCGATCACTCTTCTCTGCCGGCCTTCCTACCAGCCCCTTCAACGCCGCCCACTATCACAAGATCATCAAAGAGTTCGCTTATGAGATTTCTGAGCCACTTGCGTTTATCTTCAATGCCGTCTTGAAAACGGGCAGGTACCCCTCGTCATGGAAAAGGGCTGTCATCACACCCATACCAAAAAAGAAGCAGATTTCTAGCATTTCTGATTTACGACCGATCTCAATAACTGCAATACTTTCTCGTGTGTTTGAAACATTCATTTGGAAATGGATATTGCGTGATATCACTCCACAACTCGACCCGAAGCAGTTCGGCAACATTGCTGGCAGCTACACCACCCATTACCTGATCAGACTGTTGGACTCTGTACTTCAGGGTGTTGACAAACCAGGCAACTGTGCAACCCTTTGTGCGTTCGACTTCGCGAAAGCATTCGATCGAGTCAACCACAGTGTCGTCATCAATACACTCATCGAATACAACGTGGACTCATCAATCATACCTGTTATCTGCAGCTTTCTCACTGACCGGACACAAGCTGTTAAGATTGGTACATCCGTATCCTGCGACTTGGGGGTAACCTGCGGTGTCCCGCAGGGAACAAAGCTTGGACCAGTCTTGTTCGTAGTGTTGGTTAATGACATGCTACGAGACTATGACGCGCGCTGGAAATACGTGGACGACCTTACTCTTTTGGAAGTCCGTCGCACAATCAGTCCATCTTCCCTTCAAACACAGATCGATGACCTCAATTAATGGTGTAGGTTGAATGATATGAAACTGAACCCAAGTAAATGCAGTGCTCTCCACATCTCATTCAACAAGCGAAAACCCATTTTCCCCGATCTACTCATCGCCGAAACCGCACTTCCCTCTGTCGATCATCTCAAAATATTGGGTCTGAACCTTCAGGCCGACTTGAAGTGGGACAAGAGTACTTCTGATATGATCTCCAGAGCAACCAGGCGCATCTACATTCCCTGTCGTTTGAAAAAGTTTGGCTTTTCCAGAGCTGACCTGACCTACATTTACACCACCTACATTAGACCGGTCTTGGAGTATGCATCTCCCGCGTGGTCAACATCGATAACAGAACAACAGTCGAATGATATCGAACGCGTTCAGAAAAGAGCCTGTAGAATTATCCTGGGAGGATATACGTCATACCAACAGGCTCTCCAGGATCTTCAGCTGACATCACTATCGCTCCACCGAGAAGAACTGCTATTGTCCTTCTCTCGTAGCCTTCTCACATCCACCCGACATCGCGACCTCTTGCCGGAACGACGTGCAAACGTAACTCTGAGTCTTTTACTCTTCCGCGATGTAGAACAACGCGTTACCAACAATCTGCCGTCCCCTCAATCATTCGCTGCTTAAACTTTCATTATAAATAACTCTAACGTTTTACCCTCCAGGACGCTAAAATGTGTGTGCAATATTCAGACTGGAATTGCAGTTTTAAAATCTATTTATCTATATATTATACCCATTCTGCTTCGATATTCAATTTTGACTTATAATTTTGATCTCATTGCACATCAGTTATTTTCGCACACTTTATACCAGACCGATATTTATGGACTTCCTTGCCATGTTGTTATTTTAAACAGACTATTATACCCACATTTCATTTTAGATATTTTGTGTATGTGGTATTTATAATTAGAGCATTAAACTGCTTGTTAATATGAATTTGATTTTGATTCATATTTGAATATATATTTAGTGTTATCATTCATTATATAGAGTAAAAATTGTTGATTTATGTAATTCTATGTATAATACACATAATCATAATACTTGACTCTGAATATTATATTTTTTATACTCAAACCGCTTGTCTATAATATTAATTTGATGATATATATGTTTATACTCAAAACTGCTTGTTTGTAATATTAATATGTCGATCTCAAATATATTATACTTAATATTAACTTGTTTACTTATATTGTTGTATTTTTTAAATTCCCATTATAATGTTATGTTTTGATGTTAGGTCACGTTGTAATATATAATTTTAAATAATCATAATATGATTTATTCAATTACGATGTTGTTAATTCAACTTTGCTTGACTTAAAATTGTTAGCATAACAATTTGTTTTAATTTGATTTTATATTGTATTCCCGCAGTACGTTTCTCAACAATTTAATACATGCACGGGTTGAATTTTTAATCTGTTTTAGTTTTATGATATAATGCCTCTAATGCCTATATTTTATGCATCAATAATATCTACTCGTCCTTCACTATATTTGTTTTTCTTCTTTTATGTCTGTATTGTATAATTATTTAATGTTCAATGTTGTCAACATTTTTTATACATCATTTTGTAAATTTGATATGTATCAGCTTCCAAGCTGTTTTAAACAGATTTTGATCAATAAAACCATTTCAATTCAATAAAACATTTAATTAGAAAATTTACACATATGTGTAAACATATGAACGTGTGTTTGATATCTACTGCCGAAGTTTCTTTATGTTAAAACTTTTTTTAGAAAACAAAACAAACGTATATATAATATACATGCCTACAAATTACAATTCAAAGAAGTAGAGTTTTTGTCAATAAGTTCCGGGATCAATATTAACCAAGTTAGAACAATTGTTGATCATTTAAAAGGGCATATTTTTAAATCACGTTTGTTTGTAGACTTAGCATTTTCTTAATTACATTTTAATTATGTATCTAGTTATTATGCTCTCAGATGCTTCCTTCTCATACTTAAAGGTAACGTTGAGTATTGGTCAAACTTAACTTTAGTAACCAAAACCTGCAGGATTACGGTACAAACTAATAGTTATAACTTCACCATGCTCGAAAAGTATACACAATTACAAACGACAAAGTAAAACCCCTGTTATCATTCAAAAAGAGCCGTTACAACTCAAGTGTCAAATTAACTTTAGAGAGAAGCGCTAGCGTTCTAGGTCCTCCTAATACGAGACTGTAATGCGCGGTAATAGTTACCGCGCATATTCATGTGTATCGCAAGCGCCGTTCGCCTTTCGCATCGGAGGACCTAGAACGCTTGCGCCTTGCTCTAGCGTTCTCTAAAAAGTGATGGCCGGACGTCAATCACTTTTATAAATATTTTGAAAGCAAATTTCACAACAATTAGAGCATTTGAATGGGAATTATTATTATTTCCCATGCTTTTTTCGATGATCTTTCATATGGAATTGAAATCAATCAAATCCGTTACAATTAATTTTTTTTTTGGGGGGGGGGGCACTTTGGAAATTACCAATACTCAATGTTACCTTTAAATGGATAGTTGAGTTTTGGTAGAGAGGGCGCTACACATAATATTTTTTTTGTGAGATAATGAAAAACTGAGTGTAAAATTTAAAAGAGCATAATATTTTAGTGTCAGAATAAATTTTATTTGATCAAAATCGGTTCAGAAACGGCTGAAAAATCCATAAACGTAACCTTTTGTAATAAATGCGGGGCCCCACAAATATTAGGTAATTTTGAACCAACCGTTACAAATTTTTAAAAAATGCTTCCTCTTTTCAAAAATGTTCAAAATAAGTTTTTAAATAGTTGTTGATTATCTCTCTATCTAATCACTATTTTTACGAACCTTCACATGCACAATATTTTATTTAAAATGGTTTAAACCAATGTGTTTTTAGAGAGCGCCATCTTGAGTTTGAACGCCTCTGTTTGAATGATAAAAGGCTTTTTACTCAGTCGTTTGTAATTTTGAATTCCTTTCAAGCATGGTAGAGTTATTTTGTAATGTAATGGTGCAGGTTTTGGTTACTAAAATTCAGTTTGACCAAAACAGTCTGTACTCTCTTTACCAGAACTCAACTATCCCTTTAACGAGATTGACCTACCATATTAACATCTCTATAGGCCTACAGTACTTCTCTTCTTAACAAGATTATCTAGTAATCAATTTATTTTTCTACATAAATATATTTATCTATTTTCTTTCTCAGTTCTATTATATATTTCATCTATCTATGTATCAACATTTTTGTATACATCATTTTGTAAATTTGATATGTATCAGCTTCCAAGCTGTTTTAAACAGATTTTGTTCAATAAAACCATTTCAATTCAATAAAACATTTAATTAGAAAATTTACACATATGTGTAAACATATGAACGTGTGTTTGATATCTACTGCCGAAGTTTCTTTATGTTAAAACTTTTTTTAGAAAACAAAACAAACGTATATATAATATACATGCCTACAAATTACAATTCAAAGAAGTAGAGTTTTTGTCAATAAGTTCCGGGATCAATATTAACCAAGTTAGAACAATTGTTGATCATTTAAAAGGGCATATTTTTAAATCACGTTTGTTTGTAGACTTAGCATTTTCTTAATTACATTTTAATTATGTATCTAGTTATTATGCTCTCAGATGCTTCCTTCTCATACTTAAAGGTAACGTTGAGTATTGGTCAAACTTAACTTTAGTAACCAAAACCTGCAGGATTACGGTACAAACTAATAGTTATAACTTCACCATGCTCGAAAAGTATACACAATTACAAACGACAAAGTAAAACCCCTGTTATCATTCAAAAAGAGCCGTTACAACTCAAGTGTCAAATTAACTTTAGAGAGAAGCGCTAGCGTTCTAGGTCCTCCTAATACGAGACTGTAATGCGCGGTAATAGTTACCGCGCATATTCATGTGTATCGCAAGCGCCGTTCGCCTTTCGCATCGGAGGACCTAGAACGCTTGCGCCTTGCTCTAGCGTTCTCTAAAAAGTGATGGCCGGACGTCAATCACTTTTATAAATATTTTGAAAGCAAATTTCACAACAATTAGAGCATTTGAATTGGAATTATTATTATTTCCCATGCTTTTTTCGATGATCTTTCATATGGAATTGAAATCAATCAAATCCGTTACAATTACATTTTTTTTTTGGGGGGCGGGGCACTTTGGAAATTACCAATACTCAACGTTACCTTTAAATGGATAGTTGAGTTTTGGTAGAGAGGGTGCTACACATAATATTTGTTTTGTGAGATAATGAAAAACTGAGTGTAAAATTTAAAAGAGCATAATATTTTAGTGTCAGAATAAATTTTATTTGATCAAAATCGGTTCAGAAACGGCTGAAAAATCCATAAACGTAACCTTTTGTAATAAATGCGGGGCCCCACAAATATTAGGTAATTTTGAACCAACCGTTACAAATTTTTAAAAAATGCTTCCTCTTTTCAAAAATGTTCAAAATAAGTTTTTTAATAGTTGTTGATTATCTCTCTATCTAATCACTATTTTTACGAACCTTCACATGCACAATATTTTATTTAAAATGGTTTAAACCAATGTGTTTTTAGAGACCGCCATCTTGAGTTTGAACGCCTCTGTTTGAATGATAAAAAGCTTTTTACTCAGTCGTTTGTAATTTTGAATTCCTTTCAAGCATGGTAGAGTTATTTTGTAATGTAATGGTGCAGGTTTTGGTTACTAAAATTCAGTTTGACCAAAACAGTCTGTACTCTCTTTACCAGAACTCAACTATCCCTTTAACGAGATTGACCTACCATATTAACATCTCTATAGGCCTACTTCTCTTCTTAACAAGATTATCTAGTAATCAATTTATTTTTCTACATAAATATATTTATCTATTTTTCTTTCTCAGTTCTATTATATATTTCATCTATCTATGTATCGACCCGATCTATCTATCTATCGTCTGTCTATCTATCTATATATATATCAATTATCATTATGATTATCATATCAGTACTCATTGTCTGTCAGTACCCCGTTGTCTAACATGAAACATCGCCATCTACGATAGAACTACCTGATTTGATCACACCATGCAAGATCGCTTAGTAATAGAACTATTCATCCGCTCGACACAAACGGCCTAAATTATCCAGCAAAATTCATTCACTGTTAACATTATTCATCTCCTATTCCCAGGACAAATGCCAGAATCATTTTCATCATCAAATTTCGATATTCAAACATCAAATTAAAGAGATACTGTGTCGGGTAACAAAACTCGGCGTATCACCATATTAAGGCTACTTGAAGGCTACATATTCATGATATACATTTCCCTTCAATATCTGTGAAGTACTGTGTAGTGTATTGGATAGCGACCTTGTCTTAGAGACTCAGTGCCTTGAGTTCAACCCTCTCTCAATCTCTCTTTTTAAATGTCTTTATTATCATAGACAAAAATAGAAATATCATTCTTGCATTTTTTTTTTTTTAAATTTCTGATACCCTCATAGCAAAAACTGGTAAAAATGACGTCTTATTTACGTATATTTACGTCGTGTACGTCGTCTTAAAGACGTCGTAAATTGACGTCAACAAGTGAAGTTTTTGCACCCGCGTTTTACGTCATATAGACGTTTTATTTTGACGTGGTAATGACGTCTTTTCGTCATAAAAAGACGTCTTTAAGACGTCATTTTTACGACAAAAATTAATTGTGAAAAAATGGTCTTTAAAAAACGTCATTATGACGTCTTCTTATACGACACAAATTATCATGTCAAAAAATGGTCTTTAAAGGTATGGTGTCAAGAAAATCAGCTGAAAATGGCTTTTTAGCCCTTCAGAAAGCCACTTTCATGTAGATTTCGAATAAAACAACTGTTTTGCACTTGGAAAATTATTTATAAATGATATGAGGACCTGAAAATTTACTTTGAAAGTGCCCCCCAACAAAATTGAGTTCGGGCGAAGAAAAATGACGTCATAGTTGTGACGTCATCAGCAGGCAATCACAGGATCCCCGATACTCGAATTGTCATAGACGTACACGCTGAGCGCATCTAATCACGTTGACAGAGAGATATTATTTAGATTTTTTTCAATATCTACATACATTTGTTTGAGTTTATAATTATGGAGGATCCACACTCAGATTCAACTGATTCTAACAGTGAGCGTGAATCAGACGAAGGATCTAGATCAGAGTCAGAATCGAGTTTTGAATTGACAGATCCTGAAGATAAAATTCCAAATGTGCGACGGCAGCCAGAGTGGCAGTGATAGAGGTGCAACCGTACAGATTTGAGCCTGTGGCTGAGCAAATTCATGACAATTTCCCCAGATTTGCAGACACTATTTTCATAATTCTTATTTCATTATTTGTCTCCACAAATACAACAACTATAATTGCCAAATAAACGCGCATACTTACTCTTAAATCGCTCCGAGAAAGTCTCCGATATGATTATAGCAACCGCATACCCAGCACGGTCTTCCGGCCATCAGCACGCAAGAGCGCTGCGGCTAGCGCAGGCCTAGCCTAACCCTATCATAATGAACCCTATTAGCCCACGTCTCAAAACACGGTGTACAAAAATGCAGTGTTTCGCACTCAAATTCATCTTTTTATGCGGCAATAAAATGACAAGCATCGATGATTTGATGGATCTATTTAATAATATTTACGGAAATATATTTACAAAACCTTCAGAATTACCTCAGTTTTTAGCAAAATATTACTTTTC
Source organism: Echinarachnius parma (assembly GCA_037951105.1). Classification (NCBI taxonomy): domain Eukaryota; kingdom Metazoa; phylum Echinodermata; class Echinoidea; order Clypeasteroida; family Echinarachniidae; genus Echinarachnius; species Echinarachnius parma. The sequence continues at coordinate 2,298 of JBAMJV010012353.1, read as the reverse complement.
CCGAAGTAAACAAATCCAAAACTCGTCGTTGGCGAGCGTGACGGAAGTTTTCAATGAGCGGTTGAACATAGTGAATCAATTTCTGGGCATCGATATCAAAGTCACGTAGTTTACGCCGTTTGCAAATTAACAACACAACTACAAAAGAGCGCTAAGTTCAGTTCACCTGGTCCAAGCGAGTTATCGCACACTACACGATCCGACGAACGGTTCAATATCTGAACAATACTATATGCAGGTAATACGCGCGCATGGCTTTAGTTCAGATACTCAGTTGTTCGTCGGGTCGGGGTGTGCAGTGGGCTTATAAAACATAATACCGAGATTATCAGGGGATTATCAGCACATTTTTTTGTGCCGTTTTTGCATGTAATCGTTCTTGTATTTTTATCAAAAGCCATGCAAACATGTAAGTAAATTAATAAATCGTCTAGAATAGGTGCGATCGTAATAATCTTGCACTTTCGTTACTTTTTAGAACTTTTAATAGGTAGTTGGCGCGGCACGGCTAGCCTGCGAGAGCATAACCTGTCTTGCCGCGCCGCGGGCCCCCCGAAACTCCGGCAGACCCGCACACACTCGCTTGGTAGTTCCCAGTCGGCCCTCGTTAATTTAACTTTAGATTTCTAAATCCGCCTCATACGTGGATCCTTAGGGAAAACGGTGCAGGCTTATACTTTCCTTAGATGTGTTGCTGCATCCTGCTAAAATTCATTCCTAAGGCAATTCCAGTTAATCCTCAATTTTCAAGCAAATACGAGTTTGTTTTACTAGCAAGTCGAAGTGTTTGCATTGAACCACGTTCTAAACAATTCTCGCTCTTCCGTGTTATTGCCTGCCGGTGACGTCATAACTCATGAGCTCATCGCTCCGCTAAAAGCAGAGACCCAGATTGTAATCCCTTCTCCATCTGATTGAGTGGAAAGCTCCCGGTTGTTTGGCATCATGAAGGAGGTAACGGTCGCAGGCTGATGCCCACATCTCCAATTTCTCTCCATTCTTGTAATCGCTGGCATAGCCCCAAGATGAGTGGTGGCTGTTTAAATCTCCAGCATTGACTTTTTGTTGGTGGTTTGTATATGTTTTTCATTGTTATATCTGCAACTTTCACGGTAGCCGTGAATATGTCATTATTGGAGGATTACTCAAGGACACAGAAGTCTGTCAGGTCATGTCTTAGGTAGGTAGCAACTCCATACTTGGCGTGATGCACGGCCGCAATGAGCTTGAGGCAGTAGACGCGAAGCTTAGATGCACACGTCTCATCACGGATATGGGTTTCTTGTAGAATGATAACGTCGATGTCAAGATCCTTTGCTGATCTAGCGAGGTAGTCAATTTGTGCACGTGACATACCTTCCGCATTAATTTGGTATATGCGGAGAGATGTCCCTATTATGCGAGATGGTTGGCTTTGATAAGGGCCATTACGCGACGTTTTGCCCTGAGAAGTGCCATTCGTAGGTTAACTTGGAGAAGTCATTGATGTTTGTTGATTGCGCATGTCAGGTTAATGGCATTAGTAAGGAAGGTTTCCAACCAGGGTGGACCACGAGAAGTTGCCATCTTCCAGTGGACATCTTCCAGTGAACAATACACAGTGGAATGCCTGCTCACAATAGCATCACAAGCCTGAATACAATACCAACTCAAACTCTTTCAATTTCAGTAGCAGTTGCTTTATCAGAAACAGCTAAGCCACCATTAGAACAAGAAAGGCAATGCCTAAGCTATTGTTTGGAAGCATGTAGAATGTAGTGCATGCTATTGTGAGTATACTGTGTTCTGGTACAGTTGTACTTATCTCTTTTGTTCATCCCATGTTTCAATTCAAGGTATTTTTATTCAACCATTTGTAGCCAAGATGCTAAATTACAAGTGAATTCACTTAGGTAAAAAACATTTAAAATGACCTATAAATTAAAAGGAAATAATTATACAGGATGTTATACCAGTACAAAATATGAATGTACAAAATATAAATATTAAATGGCCAGTGATTGTGTCAAGGGTTTGTGGTTTTAAGCTATACACAAAAAATAAGGCAACTATAGAATAGTATATAAAGTTATAAAATGACACAATTTAATATTTAATTTCAAACTTCCAACAGTAAGTATCAATTAAAATGTATATATCAAGAATCATAAAACAAATAAATTAAGCATATATAAATCTCTAATTAAGGTAAAAACTATGCGTGTAGCCACTGATAATATTCACTGTGAATTCAAATTCATTGCCATATATATACCCCAAAAAGGAGAAATACTAAAATACCATAAAACCTTTGCGTGG
>JBAMJV010012352.1:0-33839 GCA_037951105.1 Echinarachnius parma | reverse complement strand
TCTTTAGGTAAGCCTATTCCGAGGCGCATAACAATGAAAAGCGGAAGAAAAAAGAGGGAAAGCTTAACAATACAAACAGAAAATCAAATAATACATCTACTAAAATTTATTAATAAACTATTCTAAACAGTTTGTAACAGTAAATAATTGTCATTAGTGATGTGTTTTGTACTAGATTCTGGAATAAAACAGGGATCTATTCTATAGACCGTTGATATTTTGCAATTTTTTATGAATGATATTCTGCTATTTGAAACTCCATGTTTCATTCTAAAATGGTTCTCTTTATGGCTGACGACACAGCTATGTTTAATTATGGTAAAACGATTAATGATATTACATATTGTTTTACAAGAGGATTTTGATTTAATATGTAAGTGGCTAGAACCTTAATAAATATGCATTTACACCCACAAAGGACAAAAGTCCATGGCTTTCGGTCATAGAAAAAAAATTGTTAAACGATGTTTTATTATTGAAGTATAAAAGTCCTGCCTATAGAAAAATGTATAATTAAAATTCAAAAACTTGGGTGTTATTTTTTACTCTGGCATGACTTGGCGAGAAACATGTTTTTTAATATTTGTGTGGAAAATCTCATAGGGCAATAGGTTGTATTAGGAGAATCAAACAATTTCTTTCCACAAAAATAATCAAGTGAATTTTGTATTTTTGCTTTGATACCACTGCTGAGAAGTCCATCTCATTTTCTAAACGTATTTTCAACAGTAAGGCAACACGGGGCCAACATATTGATTACAATTCCTGAGATTGTATTTACGCTTTAATCCTACATTAAGTTTAATATTGGCATTCTAGACCGATATTTTGTATGACGTATGACGGATATAAATTTAAGAAAAATCATCCGATGGTGAAAGTCGTCTCAAAAGCAGAACGCATGAGAAACTGACAAATTGTTCTTCGAACGGTACACGGCCACTTTTATTAACCCCGAAAATATTCATACACACTGCTGTCTGTTTTGGTAAAGACCCCGTTGTAGGGTATTTATACTGTAGTTAATCTGTAGTCTTCAGTTATGTAATGTGGACTTGCCGTTTCACGGAAGAAAATGTGATATTTCACTATTGTTTGAATAGAAAGTATAACATGTAGTATTGGCATCTGTACAGGGGACATGACTGTTTAATCATTCAGAGATTGTCTGATGTAGGCTTTCATAATATCATACATTTTTGTTTCCCTATATTTTCCCCCACGTTTGCTACTCAACACCGATACATGGCCATCACTACAGAGGGCGGTAAGTATAATTAGCTTAATCAAATATCAACAACATGTAATATATCGGGCGCATCACTATTGGTTCAGTAGAAAGTATAAAATGTAGTATTGACATCTGTACTATGTACAAAGGACATGGCTGTTTAATCATTCAGATAGATTGTCTGATGCAGGCTTCCATATCATAAATTTATGTTTCCCTATACTTTTTTTATTCTGTCATTAAAATTGTATGTTCTTTCAAATTTGACAGTCAGTTTTTCATTATCTCACAAAAAAATATCGGGGGGCACTTCGGGAAATACCAATACTCAACATTACCTTTAACATTCAGTAATATTACCAACATAAAACACTAAACAAGTATCTTTATTTTGTTCAAGAAGCCCGATGGGGCATAATGGCCTCTCCCGAATCGCTCGGCAACGCAAACAAATCTCACAACGCCACTTCATCATGTCCATGATCGAGTTGTCATCTTTAAGGTGTACGTCTGCACCCCATAATAATAGTTATAATATCAAGCATTTATAAAGCGCCATCTATCTTTAGGTAGCCTATTCCGAGGCGCATAACAAAGAAAAAAGAGGAAAACGTAAACAAACAAAAATAACAATACATGCAACTCATATACACCGTGTCCCAGAAAAAACGAAACCGGGTTTCATGGCAGAAATTTTATGTTATAATGAATAATTTCCTTGATGATATAAATATGTCTGAAAAGCTATGTGTCTCTTCTTTTATTTGATATACAACTTATGGCACATAATTCACGCATGACTGAATTAGAACGATAGAAAGTGGTGTTACCAAAATTCAATTTGCGCGCAGAAATTGCAAGTTTGGGTGATGTTTTGGGGAGATTTTTAAGAGTAGTAAACGTACTTATTTTGAAAAAGGACAGACACCGCATGAAAATTCATAATTTTATCTTTTATATGACACCTCATGATTAAAAAATAAATCATATATGCCAGAGAACGAATACAATGAAAACATGCTTGATTCCAGCCCAAATGAGTAACTTTCCTGATATAGCCTGTTTCCTGATCCCCATGTTTGTGTAAATTCACTCATGCATCAAAGTCCATTGTCAGCTGCTAGTCAGGAAAGCTGAGCGACTTCTTACTCAACTTTCACTCATTCGGGAAGAAATCAGGCATGTTTTCATTGTACTCGTTCTCTGGCATAAATCATTAATTTTTTTAGCATGAGGTGTCATGTAAAAGATAAAAATATGAATTTTTATGTGGTGTTTGTCCTTTTTTTAAATAAGTACGTTTACAACTCTTAAAACTCACCCAAACTTCAAATTTATGCGTGCAAATTGAATATTGGTAACACCACTTTCCATTGTTCTAATTCAGTCATGCTTGAAGTATTTTTCTGGGACACGGTGTATTAATAAGCTATATTAAACAAATATGATTTTAATTTAGTCTTAAACACCTGTAACGAGTCTATTATTTTTATTTCTAAGGATAGCCTGTTCCATAAATCCGGTGTTGATGCAAAGAATGCCCTATTTCCATAGGTTACGCGTGTTTTTGAAGTTTCTAATAATCTATTTGAGGAGCGGAGGTTACGCTCTGTGGTGATCGGAATAACTTATTTAAATAGCTAGGTGCCATATCATGTAGAATCTTCCAAGTTTGAAGCAGTATCTTAAATTCAAAACGCTGGTGAATATGTAGCCAATGTAAAGTCTGTAGCACAGGTGTAATATGATCATACTTTGATGTTATAGATAGGATCCAAGCTACAGAATGCAAGGCAAGCTGCAATAGTGTAGTACCAAATAGGGGTACAGTCTGCACCCGTATTAAGGATGCAAATTTGAAACTTTACTTTTAATTGTGATATGGTCATGTACAGTAGCGTAGCGCGGGTCAACGGATTCGGGGGGCACAACTGCGAGGGAGGCACTTACACTCTCACGGTAGACACTTTAAAAAAAATTTGATGTATCAAAATCGCGTTTTGATCGCGTTTGAATGACTGATGTTAAAGTATTACCTATATGGTTTACTTCTTGTAATATGTTTACTTTTTTGTACAGGTTAAGCCAAAATGGAAACATCAACACTTTTGCTAATTTTGTCTGTTATGAAATAACATTGTTAGACTATTTCCCTTCCTGTCTTAAACCATATAGACACACTAAAACACACGTTGTTGATCCATCTCCTGGAACTGTTGTTTCTGGCGTACATTTGGATTCATATGTCTTGTTAGGTAGATCTATAAATGATGTGCTTGATGTAGAAGGGCCATTTTCAAGAAGGGGGGCAAAAGCTTCTCAAAAATGGGGTGGGGGCATTGCGAGGGAGCGAAGCGACCGAGCGGTATGCATCATGAATTAATGGAACGGGTTCATTCGGCTGGAATAAATTAGTTAAAGTGGCCGGGCAAACCGAACGCATGTTATATTCTGTTCATCTGTATTAGTGTACACATCAACTATTTGTAAACCATTTGACCCAAACATATTTTGCATATTTTAAAAAATTGTAGTAATTATTTGTCTCCATACTGCTTAGCCCCCACCTCTGAAAACCTCTCCCAGAGTAGTATTATATTGTTGACTGGTTGTAACATCATCAGTCATTCACTACTCAGTTACAAAGAAGTGACCTTCACCCAAGCTGAGTGCCTAATCACAACAGCATCACACGGTTGAATACAATACCAACTCACACACCTTCAATTTCAATTGCAGTTGCTATGTCAGAAGAAAGCCATTGTCTAAGCTTGTGTATGGAGGCATGCAGGGCAGGCTTTTGTGTGCATGTTCTTTTTGTACTTTCATCTTTTGTTAATCTCACGGTAGCTGACCAGTGGTTGACAGATGATGTCACAACCAGTCAATAATAGTATTCACTCTGGAGTTTTGTTTAGGAGATGGGGCTTAGCAACATGAAGACAAATAAATGATAAAATGTTAAAAAATATACTAAACATATTTAGGTCAAACAGTTTACAAATATTGAATGTGTATACAGAAGTCAACATGCATTTGGTTTGCAAGGCCCCTTTAAGGAAGTTCGTCTTTGCTTAGACATTTTCTTTACTACGTAGTGCAGCTATGCGCACATAGGCAAGCATAAAGGCGTCAAACGGTCAACATTATCTATAGCGCGCACTAGCTGAAGGGATGACAGCGGCCTCCCGCTTGGAAGGATTGTTCGAGCTGATATAAATGCGGTTTTGTTACTAGGACACAATTGTTATTTTTTTCTTTATTAACATTAGTAACATCATTATCATCACACATGTAATACAACATGATAATAACGTATACTTATTACACGTTTGGCTCAATTTGGGGTCATTTTTTTGCCAGGCGATTGGGGGCACGTGCCCCCAGTGCCCACCCCCCTCCCCCCCCCCCACCCCCCCCCCCCCCCCCCCCCATAGCCACGCCACTGGTCATGTGGTTCAATGGTTAGAGCATTGGTCTAGCTATCTGGAGGTCTCGGGAACGATCCCCGGCGAAGAAAAGATTTCTTTGCGTAATTTTCATATGTATGTAATGTTAATTATTTTGTAGTATCCAAATACAGAGAACCACCTCCACTGCCCCCAAATGTGGTGACGGACACAGAGCTGAACCGACTCGCCGGTATATTACATAGTACCTACTACACCCCAGTGGCCGTGGAGCTAGGGCTGGACTTTGTCGAATATGACGACATTAAAGAAACCAACCAGAGGAATAAGAATTTCAAAATGTTGCAGGTTTGGAAGGCCAAGAAAGACGGCGGATTAGAAAAGGATTTGGATAAAGCTCTTGATAAAGCCGGTTGTGGAGGTCTCATCGAGAAGTATAAAGGTATGGACGGCGGAGTTGATCATTTCATTTTATGCAGGGGCGCGGGAGCATGTGTACCCTCCCCCCAAAAAAATAACAACAACAACAACAAATACAAATACATTTTTTTAAATGACCCCAAATATAACAAATATAAATATACAAATACTAAGACCGCCCCCAAATCAGGACCTCAAAAGAGGCGACACTTGGTTTGATATAACATATTCTTAAAGCTCCGAGATCTCATTTTCACTACCCAATTTCAAGTTAATGCAAATTTGTTAATATAACTGTATTCGACGCTCTCTAATTTTTATGTTCATACTACTTTATTCTCACCATCATATATGAGATATTGTGATTTAATTATTTGTTTTAAAGCGAGAATTGCTCCTTTAATTCGTTCTGTATCATACTGATTAGTTTATACTATGTTTCCTCAAACTGTATACTTATAGGGTGTTCATTGAATGGAGATTTTATTCATTTTTAAAAGCAAATTCTGAACGGACAAACTTTTGATTCAAGACGCACAATTTAAAGCCAAATGACAGTATTGGGAACCCCACACATATAATAATGAAATATACGCTCGTATCACCAACCATGTGAAAGAATATATATATATTTATTTTATTACTATGGGATATACATTTGGCCAAGAAACCGCCTACTGATTGATATATTTGCAAATATTGAAAACGATCTGTGTAACAGTTCAATATTGACGACGGTTGTATTTTGAAATGTTCGTCCGCACATTACATGCAAAGCCCACGCAAACCTCGCCACGCGTGGCAGATCTACAAGAGTCGCTGCCGGGGAGGCCCGGGCTATTAAGCTCTGAACTTCTCGCTCAATATTATCGACGGCGCATGGAATCTTCCTGATTTTTTTTCACATTTTACGATTTTATGGTCTATGTTTTACCACAAAAACACTCTTGTATATTCTTTAAAACATAGCGTGCTATAAAATGCAGTAACGCAATACAAATGTTTTGATGTGTTGCACTTTCACACGAAACAAGGCAATTGATTTCTGGCTATATTAAAATAAAGGGGGAACAGATCAAGTTGATGCAATCAATAAAAACAGTTACACTTTTTACACTACGTCTCTTTTTTGATTTCATTTATTGCAGACGAAGAAGGTCCATGCTACGATTAACTCAGTCCAAGAGCCTTGATGGGTACAGTATGCATATTTTTCATTTCATAAAGCAGCCGTTTCTTTGCGCAAACGATGATGGAGAACTTATACTGCCAACAATTGAGTAATGTGAGCTAGGCTTAGTTTGTGTCGAAACTACCGAAATACATGTATATGGACTACGCATGCATGCCATTATACTCGGAGAAAATATAGGGTTATAAACTTCGATTATCGATTAAACGTGGGACCCATATTTATTCCAATCGGATACATTTATGGATATTTCAGCTGTTTCCGAACAGATTCTGGTCAAATAAAGTTAGCGTTATCTTGAAAATCACATGCTCTTCCAAATATTACACTTAGGTTTTCATTACCTCGCAAATGAATCATTTCTTCAAGCGCCCTCTAAACCAAAACTGTATAATCCCTTTAAAGTGTTCGCCGGGGTTTGGCATTCTGCAACGAATAATCGAAAATATGTATAAAGTCAGTACAGTAAGTTAGCATAATATCACTAGTTTGTATTTCCGCCCATTACTCGGGAATTTTATTTTAAAGGAACTAAAGAATATAAATAAATAAAGAAATATAAACTAGGTCTGCATAAAAAACTCCATGAAAATAAAAACAGCAGTAATTTTAGGCTAATTTTCTGATGCCAAATCTCACTTAGCAGCCAGTTTACGCCCCGCCCATATTTAGGGTCCAAAATCAGCAGCGTGATTGACATTTACGTCGACAATATTGACGGCTTACGTCATCTAGAGAATTTAGAGAGGCGTCGTGTACCCTGTGTACAGAGAATATGGGGCGAAGTTCTTTAAAATGACGTCACATCAATAGAGGGCAGGTTAATCGATTTTGGCGATTTGAAAAGGGCGTTCCCAGGACAATGAGATATTGACTAATTACCCAACTTTTTGATTGATTTCATGGAAAATGACTGCCAGATTCCTTTTCTTGAGGACAAATTATTATAGAGAGCCTCATTGTGAAAATTAGGCCATCTAGACGCTGTAGTTCCTTCAATTTATAATGGAATTCGTATACATGTCAGATCACAGAAATACACATTTTATTAAGCAATTTGCCATTATTTCACACATGTCAACAAAGTAACGCTTTAATAATTCAAGGCAAGAAGACGTGTGTGTATTTAAAGTATGCAGCTGATTTTTGTGTATAGCATCTTTGTAATAACATGTATAGGCATACGGGCATATTTCCAGGAGGTGGGCTGGGATCGTTTGCCCGAATTACGTCCACTATGGGACAATTTCGCTTGAAAATTAGTTAATATTCTCAAATCTGAGATTTGGCCGAAAATTTCCGCTTCAAAAATCTCAGGGGGAGGGAAACTAACGGAGAAGGAACGACCCCCACCCCCCCCCCCCCCCCCTCACTTCCGACTATGTTTCACAGCAGAAATTAGGAAGCTGATATGATTTATGTTGCGAAAACACTTGATTGAAACTCATTTTAGTTTAAAGAATAACTGAACATGCTGAACGTGGGATTTCATATGTGTCTAATCTTATTTAATTTATTAACCTAAATCGTATAGTGAGGCAGGATAATAAGTTTATCCACTACACTATAAACGCTGTGTAAACAAATTCAACAACTTGTGTTGAATATTTTCAACAACCGCTGTTTAACATATAAACCATCCAAATGTTGTTGAAAACATTTAAAGGTACTTCAGATTCGTCAAATCAGATGCGCGGCGCCATCTTAAGTACACGTTGCGCACGGTGCGTGATGCACGTTAGCTCAGTGTCATGCGGTGCGCGCAAACTGGCCCAGTTCAAAATGGCGACCCGCTGTGTAGCATCCCCACGCTTGATGCCCTTTAACAACCCCAGTTGTTTAAAGTTTACACAACTAGAATAAATTTCAACAATCTGTTGTGGAAATAGCAAGTACAAAACAAGACGTAAAAGCGGCAAGGATAGGAATCGAAACAGGGGGTTTTGGATTATAAAACTAACACGCTACTAGTGCGCTAAACTCGATTCGCTTGGTTTGCAATGGGACAAAAGGTTTTTTTTTCGCGATTATTTCGCGGTCGAAACTATCACGTGATTTAACACGTTTTATCAACGCTTGAACAATGGCCGCTTTACACAACCCTTCTTTGTACAACTTATCATGCTACACATAAAGTTGAAAATATTGAACAACCATTTCTACACAGCGTTCTGACAGTGTATGTACTACACATCCAAGTTATTTCAAGAATTTATTTTTGTTTATTAAAATAAAATTATTGCTTTCCAGGGAATGCCTGACAGAAGGATGACTACCTGTGTCAAAGCGGCACAAATCTCCATCGAAAACAACTCTTGGTTCCACACCATTTCCCGCCTGTCTTCTTTTCTGATATTGGATGGCAACATCTGGGTTCCCTTTCACGAAACCCTCCTTTTTTAATAATAATAAATAATAATAATACAGTTTCTTATATAGCGCTAAATACATTTATGTTTCAATAGTGCTTTACACCATTGTTATTTTTAATTTCCCCTTATGTTTTGTATTGTGTTTTATTAAAATTATTACAAAGGGCACATGCATGCCTCTGTCCCCCATCCCTTAGCTATGCTACTGGTCAAATCATTGAAACAACATTTTAGCTGTTGTTGCCAGCAGTAGTTACAAAACAATAGACATTTACAGTAATTGCACGGAAAAGGTTGATAGAGCACAGGCCTTTAATTTGTTCATAATGCATGTTAATAGGTGTTGATGCTCTCTATTAAATTATTATTTTGCCAAAACTTCACATTCACAATTATTTTTATAAAATATTGTTGAAAAACTTGAAACCAATATGACTAGAGATCTGCCCTATTGTGTTTTAACGACAACTTTTTAAAATAATATCAGGCTTATTACTTTGCCATTTGTAAGATTGTTTTCTACCTTTCTATCCGTGAATAAATAATGGAGTTATAACTCTTAATTTGTAATGATATTGTGCAAGTCTTGGTTACTAAAATCCAGTTTAACCAGAACTGTATTACCCCTTAAGAGAGATGTTGCACGAATGCATGGGAAAGCACATTTGCATGTTTTGACCGCGAGCAAACCATACATATACATATTTGTTTGAAATAAGTATTATTGTTTTAGCCCAAATGTCTGTCAAAACAAATATACAATGCCTGTGGAAAATAGTTACTAATTTAATTCAACTAATTTAGCTACAGTCAATTTCATGAAATTTGATTAGACAAAAAGAAACCTTCACTTGTTTACCGAGTGAGAGAGAATCAAATTTAATACAAAAATAAAAAATAATTGCCCTTCATTTTATGGCTATCATTGTAACGGGAAGTTGCCAATGGGCTCCCAATTGTATAACAATGTCCACTTACGAGTGCGACAAAAATACTCAGCTAAAATTGAAGAAAATTTTCATTATTGTTGTAGTTATGAGGGGAAAAGGACCCACGGGGACTATCATGTTCCTTGTCAACCCTTATCTACGCCACCATATAGCAAACATGGAAAACGTTGCAGTTGCAGCGTTCATTTCCCTATTCAGTAAGAGTATATGACATTTCACTCTGTGTTAAATAAAACACTTGTAATTTGTGTTTGTGAATAATGTAAATGCCGGAATATTATTGTCAGGATATGACTTGATATTTTGTACTTGTAACGTATTGTATGATCCCATACATACCTGTATTCGTTCATTCATTATTATTTAGTTTTGATGATATTTGTATATACATTGAATGATCTTTTAGTCCCCTTTTATGATAATTATGTATGAAGTAGATTAACATGTATAATATGCCAATAATCTGAAAGTTTTTATATTGGCAAAAGGATAAACAATAATTCCTGTTGATCATTATGTTTCTTAGAATATGTATGATTGGAAGAAAACAAACGTAGACGAACATGCCCATATGGGGAGATATTTTGGTCTTACTGAAAGTGTAGTATTATAGTGACGCAGTGTAGTACGTCATAAAACTACTGGGAAAGCCCCCAAGGTTAACATTCCCAGACTGACCACTCATTGGATCACGCGTTCACTGGGTCAATGATATCAATAGCGAGCTTTCGTTCCGAGTCGCCGAGCACTCGACTCGCCGTTCTGATGTCATTTTCATGCACTGCGCATGCGTCAATATCGGCCACACGCTCACCGTCGGATTTGAGCACGCGTTCACCCCTGTTTTCAGCGGCGACCCAAACGACGGTCACCGTGTCTTGTTTATGACGTCATACTCTTCTCGAGATGCATGATAACGCGGAAATATCATACTAAAAGCAAGTCTCATGTTACTTTATCAATTTGTTTCTAATAATTCTTGCATTGCGATTGCGTACGATGCCAAGCCAATGGCATAAACACGTGTTTGGCCTGTTTGTATGCTATAAATTGAATTAAATGAATGCAAACGTCTACATTTTAGTGTACGGCATCGTCTATCAGTACGGCATGCCGTGACGATGTCAATGGGCCAGGGTCGGGCAATAAATGGTTAGGCTTAGCCGACTTCATGTGCTTCCTATGCGTGCCTGTGTTCGCGCGATCGCGGCATGACTGAACGATCGTCAACGTGTGAAAACGAAAAGGTAACAACAGTCAACGTGCCTAGTCAACCCAGTGCAGTTGGGCTCACTCTCGACGCGTTCAGTAGTGGACGTGAGCAATACGAAAGCAGCCTATTAGCTCGCTGATGCACCCACATAGTGGACATGTAATAGTATAATAGCGGGTTGTGTTATTGTTTATATCGATCTACATTCTTAGAAAGAAGAAAGTACCTTTTTCTTTGGAAGGAGCATGATGGCATTCTTGACCAAGTGATTGTAAGATATAATCTTTTAGTGATGACATAATAATGTTTGACCAATGAGATGTTAGTTATGTTATAAGTAGAGAATTATTTCTGATGTAATGTAATTCTAAGAATTCTTTAGTATTGGGTCTATGGAAGTAAAAGTGTATACAATTTGAAGTCAGAACTTTGACATAGCTGGAAAAAACGTACCTTCCTTGCTAGTGTAACTTCATTTTGAATAATTGGAGTTTTAGTTTGTGTGATTTTTAGTTCTCGGAGAGGAAAACAATTTGACATTGGTTAACCTGTCGGACAGCCTGAATTTCCTGTGTTGCTCCGTCAAGAAGATTAGAGTCAGCGGAGTTCAGTCTTTAAACACAAACGAGAAAGTTGTTAGTACATACACATATTCCACTTTGTAAACATGTGGTATGCCTGTTGATGTTGGAGATTCATGATGATTATTTTAATTAATATGATTAAGAGATCACGTTATTGTTTCGATAGCAGTATCATAGATACAATATTTTACTTGTTTATAACGATTTAAACTGAGAATCACTCAGCTCATTGTTGTAAGGTTTAAAGATGATTCATTTTGATTTTAAAGTAATGCAGTATTTGTTTGTTGGATATAATTCAAGAGAAACAAAACTAGAAATCGCTTTACATTATTTGGAGCCTGTTTTGGAACCTCTGTTTTGAGAACCTGTTTTATGGTGATTGGTTTGTCCACGAGAGGACTTTGGTAGGAGTCAATTAAAACGCCCCAGGATCCGAGTCCGCAAATATACATCTTGTTCAAGACCAGAAAAGACAAGAACCGTTCAGGCCTGCGAGCCATACATGATATTGATTAACTCATTGATTCACTTGACTGTTGAATGTATTTACATTGTCCTATATGAATGATGGAGTGATTATTGCCTCTGTTTCTTTTGATATCCACAGTAGCTTAGTCTTAATAAAATATTTGAATTTTTAAAGTTCAGATACCTACTTGTGTGAATGTGGTTTTCTTATCGCAAATATTGCTGAGTCTGAATAGGGAGATTTGATATGGCGGTGGAGGGAATATCATGCAATATTCCTGTCGAAGGACTTATTGTCTTCACAAAATAGCATTTCAAATCCCGAGGAAACATCCTGATTTTCCCCGACAATTAAGTTAAAGGGGTAGTTCAGTTTTTGTATAAAGGGCGCTGCACGAAATATTTTTTTTGTGAGATAATGAAAATTTGAGTGTAAAATTTTGAAAGAGCATACAATTTTAGTGACAGAATAAACTTTATTTGATAAAAAATCGGTTCAGAAACGGTTGAAATGTTAATAGATATATCTAACATGTCTAAGTGGAATACATCTGGGGCCCATATGTATTCGATGCTTTTTTATTATTATTTAACAAATGCTAACACTTTAACAAAATTCAAAAGATGTTTTTAAATAGTTGTAATGTTATTGTGCAGGATTTGGGTAACAAAAGCTCAGCCTTACCAAAATCGTACTACCCCTTTAACATTTGAAATGTCTTATTTTATGTATATTAAATGGTATATAATTGTTATATATATATATATAATTTGGAGGAATCACTTGAAAAACAAATGTTTGTGTGTATGTGTGTGAGCGAGGCGGAGAGTGTGTGAGTGTGTGTGTGTGTGTGTGTGTGAGCGAGGTGGTGTGTGTGTGAGTGTGTGTCACACAATGGTTATTGTCCGCCCGTTAATCTGATTGCACCTTATCTCTTATACTCCAATGATTATCGATGAGCTAAGAGGCAATAGTAGTCAGGGGCCCGATCATGGACCAGCGATATTTATCATAGTAATCAACATCATTGGCTCTATCCCTTTAAGTCCCATTCACACATGCCCGTAACGCCTTCCCGTAAGAGCCACGTATAATTATAACACCTTTTGTGCAATTCAATGAAACGCGGGTATTCAAATTCGTGGCTATTCCTTGGTAATACGTGGCAGAACTGTGTTTTCGTGCCACTTACGAGGAGGAAGAGCTATACAATAGCCATGACGTGGCAGATTGTAGGAATGTTTGCTCTGCCTCCCCGTTAGTGGCACAAACATCCAGTACTGCCACGCATTGTATCACGTATCGTCACGTATAGCCACATAATTACCTCGTTTCATTGCATTCCGCAACACGTGGCTTTTACGGGAAGGCTTTTTGGGTATGTATGTGAATGATACATATAACAAAAAGAGATGTTATACTGTTAAAACAAATATAGGAAGATAATGGGCGATTGCTATACAGTATGTCTCAAGAAGAATGGTACAGGAAGGAACACAATTGTTAAAATATGACATGAAAAATCGTACGATTATTTGGTACCATGTTAAAGGGGAATTGTTGCGTTTTCAGATGCTCCTTGTATGACATATTTCCCTTCAGCGAATCTCGAATGATGTCCAAATGTATAACTATACAAAAACCCATTTGTGCCGAGTTGCGTATAACTTGCACTGAAAATAGCGATGGAGATTCATTGCACTCATTTGGTATTCTCACTAATTATTATTGTATAATAACGATGCAATAATATGCATAATGAATATTTCACAAATTACCCTTATACTGTAACAAATATTTTCCAACTGTACCATTCTTTTTGAGACACACTGTGTATAATAGGTGTTTGATATAGCACACATAGGTATAACAATGTGTACTAGTACTTTTAACATGTTTAGTCAGTGGCGTAGCTACGGAAGGGGGGGGGGGGGGGGTGGTGCCTCCCAATTATTTGGAAATAAACAATAAAAACAATGCATGAGGGGAGAATTTTTGCAAAAAAGACGAAAAACATAATTATAAAAGTGTTTGCTCCCCCTCCAATAATTATGTGTGCCCCCAAATCAGTCCGATCACGATACACCAATGCGTTGAGTAGTTTATTACTTGTATTAGTTTTTTTTGTGTATAACGGACCTTGATATGACTAAATAGGACTAAATCCGGTCTTGATCTGAAACCTATATATTTATTTAATACTTTTTTTTAACTGCATTTGTTGAATGAATTTGAAAATGAATTAAAGTAGTTATTGTCACGGCAATATATTCC
Source organism: Echinarachnius parma (assembly GCA_037951105.1). Lineage (NCBI taxonomy): Eukaryota > Metazoa > Echinodermata > Echinoidea > Clypeasteroida > Echinarachniidae > Echinarachnius > Echinarachnius parma. Next base: position 19,721 of record JBAMJV010012352.1, on the reverse strand, counting down.
GACAGTTGCTTACCATATTGCACACATACATATACACACACACTTTTTTTATTTTATTTTTTTATGATTTTTTATTTCTCCAAATTATTAACATAACATTTACAATTGAATAACATTTTTGAAAATACAAGTTTACATCTCAAGTGTACAAATCAAGTGTAATTCACAAAAATTAAACACAATGGAGATTTAACAAAAAATAAAAAGAAGTAAGACACGCTACTTCTCTCATCCCCCCTTCCCCACCCCTACACACTCACCCCCCCCCCCCCCCCACACACACACACACACACGCACACACACACACACACACACACACACGCGCACACACACACACACACACACACACACACACACACACACACACACACACACACACACACACACACACACACACACACACAAATACAAATACAATTATACACCCTCATGCCCAATCACGTAAACAGCTACCAGCTACATTACGTTGGGATCAACGAAACACTGTTAAAGCTTGTTTATGAAACTAAAGAAGACCTACCTTGTTGAACTAATTTTAAATTGACGATTGTGGGACTGACAGTAAACGGTTATTCACTATGAGTACAGTAACCAGTTACTTAACCGCTCGAAAACATCACCCCTTAGCAGTGGCGTAGCTACGGAGGGCACAGGGGGGGGGGGGGCACGTGCCCCCCCCCCCCCAATCGTTTGGCAAAAAAAAAAAAAAAAAAATGACGACCCGACATTAAAGAGGCCCTGCAACCCAAATACATGTTGACCTCTGTTCATCTGTATTAGTGTACACATTCAATATTTGTAAACGGTTTGACCCAAATATGTTTTGTATAATTTTAAACATTTTATCATTTATTTATCTTCATGTTGCTAAGTCCCACGTCCTAAAAAACCCTCCAGAGCAAATTCTATTGTTGACCTGCAGTGACATCATTTGTCAATCACTGGTCAGCTACCATGAGATTAACAAAAGATGAAAGTACAAGAAGAACATCCACACAAAAGCATGCCCTGCATACCTCCATGCAATAGCTTAGACAGTGCTTTTCTTCAGACATAGCAACAACTATTGTAATTGAAGTTGTGTGAGTTGGTATTCTATTCAACCGTGTGATGCTATTGTGATTAGCCTAATCTGTGGATGTCCTTTTTTTACTTTCATCTTTTGTTAATCTCATGGTAGCTGACCAGTGATTGACAAATGATGTCACTGCAGGTCAACAATAGAATTTGCTCTGGATGTTTTTTTAGGAGGTGGGGCTTAGCAACATGAAGACAAATAAATGATAAAATGTTTAAAAATATACAAAACATATTTGGGTCAAACCGTTTACAAATATTGAATGTGTACACTAATACAGATGAACAGAGGTCAACATGCATTTGGGTTGCAGGGCCCCTTTAAGCAAAATGTGTCTATATCATTCATTATTATCATGTTTTATTAAATGTGTGATGATAATGATGTTATCAACGATAATAAAGAAGAACATAACAGTCGTTCCCTAGTACTAGCAATAGCGCACCTAGTTTGAAGTTTGAAGAATCCTTCCAATATAGCGCCTTATACAAATTTTCAGTCCCGTGCGCGAGGATCGACGCTCACCGCATTTCAGAAGACAAAGAGCGCGTATAGGCCTAACAAACTTCCTAGCGCATGGTAAATCGTCCATCATACCAAGGGCCTTTTTATAGGATCTTGCATCGGCCTCCAGCTTATAGATAATGTTGACCATTAGACGCCTTCATGCAGGCTATACAGGCGCATAGCTGCACTACGTAGTCATAAATGTCTAGGTAAAGACAAACTTCCTTTACTAATTTCTTCACTCCAAATGCACCCGTTCCATTAATTCATCATGTTCATGATGCATATTTATTTATTTATTTATTTATTTATCTATTGTGGTATAAAAAATATTGTACATGGCAGCCAACTGGCTGAATTGGGTACAATTTACAATGAATTAAAATAGTATACACATAAAATACATTACTTTAAAAGGACACATTACAAAGATACAAGTATTCATATAAAATATAATTTAACTTTAAAACTATTTACTTTTATATTATTCCTATTGTAAACAATTATTTGATTCGTTAAAGTTAATATTAATTAAAAATGGGAATGTATTACGAAAAAGGAATAAAAAATATACAAATGCTTATAGTCTCACAAGGAATTAAATTAAAACATAAATGGACGTCATAATAAACAAAGCAATGGGAGCCAATAGAGTAAAACATAAAGATGAGGAAATATGGGAATAAAGAATTATTACAATTGTACTGAAATTAATTAACTATAAACTATAATTAACTATAAGAGTGTATACATGGTATATATAAGAAATATTATAAATTCATAATAATTTACTAATATGAATATACTATTAATCAAAATCATGCATATAATCCAGATCCTATTTCTAAACATAATAATTTGAGGGAATAAAAATATTGCACCGAGGAAAATATAGTTTAATCATATTTTTTTGGGTCAGTAATCGTAACTTCATCTCAAGTCAATTAGTATAGTGGACTGGTATAGGCTATCATGACAGTGTTCAGTACGAAAAGGGAAAAAATTGTACAACTTCATCTATTATCATGCACAGCAATAACAATAACAGTCAAATGCAAATACAGTGGATGTTGTGAGAAAGGGTTAAAGGTACATAACTTGCAATTCAAAAAGTTTGTTGGTATCTAACAATGTGTATTATCTTCCAACAATACAATTGCTTTAGAAATAAATTATTATGAGTTTGCATTCAATAGCATTATGAGGTATGGCAGAGCACTTTTCTTGTACCTCTCGGTCCTACATAAGACCTCCGAGTAGTGCTGGCCATTGCGGAGTGTGCGTGAGGTCAATGAGGCACGTGAGGGAGGAAGCCATTGGTTGAATGTGGAAGAAGGCTTTGTTAATCCCTTCGCCAAATTTAAGCACAATTTCTCTCTCCTTGTGGCCAGAGATGGGAGGCCTAATGTAGCTAATGCATCTACATAGGTATTGTACTGCGAACCAAGCATGAGGCGACAAGCTCTTTTCTGGATTCTCTCAATCTGCATGGTCTGTTGTTCAGTTAAGCCAGAATGCCAAACAGGCGCACAGTATTCTACAACAGGCCGCACATACGAGCAATAAACAACCAGCAAGTCTTCTGCCGGAAGTTTAAAACCCTTCAGAATGCGGAGCATATGTAGTCTCATGCTTGCTCGCTTGGTAATTTCATTTACTTGACTGGACCATTTCAAGTCGTTTTGGATTAGTACTCCTAGTAGTATGACTACTGACACTTCATTCAATTCATGATTGCCTATTGTTATCTTGGGTGCTACTGTCTCCGTTCTCACGAACTGCACATTCATAACAACACTTTTCTTTGGGTTGAATTTCATTTTGTTTTGTTGGGTCCACTCTTCAAGTTCATTTACATGAGTTTGTATTGTTGGTGGAGCTATTGCCTTTCTGCACTCCAACAGTGTCATGTCGTCCACGTACTTCCAACATGGGCTGTCTCGGCAAGCATCGTTGACCATGCAGAGGAATAGTAGAGGTCCTAGTCGTGTTCCTTGTGGAGCTCCGGCGGTGATCTTCTCCCACTGCGAGTGCTCCGACATGTAGCGCACACATTGCTCACGGTTTGACATGAAACTGGAAATCCATGCGACAAGAGACGGAGACACATTCATGGCAAGCAACTTCTCAATCGCGATTCGGTGGTCGATCCTGTCAAACGCTTTGCTAAAATCAGTTGCTACGAGTGTAGACACGGTCTTCACTTTGTCAGCATTTCGGCAGATCGAATTCAAGATGTCTATTAGATAAATGTTGCTTGTAAGTATCGGTTTCCATGGTGGTGTATATAATACGAGTGGTTTACGGGTACACCATGTGAGATGGGTGGATTGGTAAGCCCTGAAAAGGACTATGGTAGTCCTAGAAAGGACTGTTGGTGTAGTTCTGAAAAGAACTGTTGGTAATCTTTCTAGGAGAGTTCTAAAAAGAACTGTTGGTAGTCCTAGAAAGGACTGTTGATAGTCCTAGAAAGGACTGTTGGTAGTCCTATAAAGGACTGTTGGGATAGTCCTGAAAAAGACTGTTGGTATTATTTCTAGGAGAGTCCTAAAAAGGACAATTGGTAGTCCTAGAAAGGACTGTTGTTAGTCCTAGAAAGGACTGTTGGGAAAGTCCTGAAAAGGACTGTTGGTATTCTTTCTAGGAGAGTCCTAAAAAGGACAGTTGGTAGTCCTAGAAAGGACTGTTGATAGTCCTAGAAAGGACTGTTGGTATTGCGAGGAGAGGGTGGATGGTAGGAGGGACTCGACGTTTCGAATAGGTTGACTATCCGTCGTCAGGAGTGTGCGCTGTTGAGTAGCCTTTCCTATTTCCGAATTGTGATTGGTCAATCGACACGCTCATGTCGCTCATTAGCCATTGTGCTATGAATTTCTCAAGTAGTTTCGCGAAATGATCTGTGAGCGACACTGGTCGGAGGTCCTCGATTGTAGGTTTCGATTTCTTGGGTATCGGTACAACAATCGCACGCTTCCAACGATCTGGTACCTTGGTTTGGCTGAATGAGGCGTTGAAGATATCTGTGAGAGGTATGCTCAGCTCGTAGGCGAACTCGGCGATGATCCGGGCTGAAATGCCATCCGGCCCGGGAGCTTTCCTTCGGTTCTCGGAAGACTTCCCAGGGTTGGACTTGAGGCAGTTTGCGGGCGGGGAGGAATGCTGGAAGTTGGGAGGTGTCTAACTCGCTGATGTCGCTTGCGATGTTGACAAAGAACTGGTTGATCTTCCCCGCTACTTCTGCGAAGTCAGATTCATCCACCCCTTCCACTTCGATCACAGGCGGACTGGTCTTTCCTGCGGTCATGCACTTGATTTGTTTGTGCCATTGAGATGGATTGCTTTGTTTCAGCTGCCGTACTCGTCCAACATAGAAATTTGGTTTAGTTCTTTTGATGAGTTTTGAAACTTTGTTTCTCAGGCTTTTCCAGCGACTTGACTTTGCTATGAAAGCAACTTGGCGTTGCTTGATCAATGATTTTAATTGTGGTGTTATCCATGGTTTGTCTTCTCCGTGGCATTGGACGATGCAAGTCGGAAAGTATTCATCGATCAGTGGTAACAACAACGTGTAAAAGGTGTCACATTTCTCATTGACATCCGTGATTCGATAGACGCTAGTCCAGTCGCAATTGGCCGAATTCGCGTAGTGCGCTCTCTGTAATCGGTCGTGTTATCTTTGTCCTTGTTCGGTTTGGCTTGGCTACGTAGTCAGCTGGAGACCAAAGAACCGCCAAGTGGTCGCTAGATCCCAGTGGCGGTAAGATTGAAGGGACGCGGTAGTAGTTTCCGAGGTTTGTCACGATTTTATCAAGCGTTTGCTGCCCTCGTGTTGGTTTGTCAACAACTTGCTGAAAACCACGGTTTGAGGTGAGCTGGGTGGTGTCAAGTTCGTTGAAGTCGCCCATCAGGACGAACCCTGTGTGTGGGTGCCTTGATGCGATTGCGTCCATGGTTACTAGCAGATGGTCGATCAACGCGTTGGCGGTCGGGGCATTCGTTGGGTGGTAGATGGCCGCGACCACTATCATGGAAGTAGACCGAGGAAGTCGCTTAGGGAGTAGTTTAACCCATGCCACTTCGAGGTCATCAGGAACAGAGATATTTGGCAAGATCTGAGGTTTAAGAGATTGTTTTGCGTATACAGCAACACCACCTCCCTTTCGCTGTAATCTTGATTTCGCGAACAAGTCGTAGTCCGATATTGAAACGAATTCTGGTGGTAAGTCCGAGCGGAACCAGGTCTCTGTGACGGTGGCGACGTCGATGTCATTGTTTTTAATATAGACTGAGAACTCGTCAAATTTGTTATTTAGTGATCTTGAGTTCATCAAGACAAAAGATGGAAACTGAACTGTACATCTTTGTTTAGGTATAGACGCTTGTAATTGTATGCGGACTAAATTGGGTTCAAAAGCTTTACCTTGCCGTACCTTGTCTGTATATAGGTCAGATTAGTGGCTATAGGTCAGATTTAGTGGCTCTAGGTCAGATTTAGTGGCTATAAGTTAGATTTATTTGCTACATAAGTGTATACAGTATAGCAGTGGTGGGGCCTAATACACGATATTGCCATTACTATAATACTGCGCGGCCCAGACAGGTTATCCGCCCGGACAGATTATGCGCTCACACCGGCCTAAAAAGACAAAGACTACCGGTAACATTTTGCACCAGCAGACCTATATAATTGTGTAGTTGCTATGGTCCCTGGAGATATTCTAATGGTTTCCTTTCATTTAATATACAGTCGATCCCTTGAGTTCCGATTATAGGTATCAGGATAATAGACCCTTTGAAATTCACTCATAGTATAGTCTGCCATCAGCCAAATTGGTCCAGGATCATACTGGAAATTGTATTACTGGTGACATGTTTAATATAATATAGTATAATATAGTATATAAGATGATGACGTCATAATTAAGGGAAATTGAGCATTCCTATTGGTTGATTACTGATGCTTAATCCGGTATAGTAAATGGTAAAGTTATAGTGCATATGCACATAGCATTATATGCGGCTTTCAAAATTCTTGGAGACAGTCATTTTTGTTACTCATCTATGTCTATATTTATGTCTGCCCATATATCTTTTGTTTGTAAATCAATTCGGTATCATTTGCGTCATTTAGGATTCATTCGTAAATATTTTACTCGTTCAACTATACTGAAATGTTTGTTCATGCCTATATTTCCTCTATAGGCGAAATGTTGGTGATGCACATCCTTTCATTCGCCCCAAAGCCAACTTAAACGGTTGCAGTGACTTCAACATTCGGCAGCTCGTCTTATAACAATCACAACATATAATGACCCCATTGATTAACCCAGTCCTTCATTGCCTGCATTGGCTGCCCATTGAATTTCGTATTATATCCTATTTAAAATATTGCTACATGTTTTCCATTGTGTACACGGTTCCGCCCCTGAATATAATCATATATTGGTTTTCCCGCTCAATTTCGCGATTGTGACATTCAAATTGATACAAGGAGCAAACGAAATCGCGCGATTTGCGATCGCCGTACCAAAGCATCATTCGAATTCGTAAATAGTCGTTCAAAATCACGTCTGAGCAAGTGAATTTGCACAAAGAGCATACCTTTTCATCAATGGTCATTCAAAATGGCAGGTAGTTCACGCTGGCGCTACTGCACATTCGCGAATTCGAGTGCCCATAAATCAACTCTTGTGTCTACCACGAAAGCTTATGAGTATGCATGAAATCGCTTGCACTTAATTATTACTCGGAATTTGAAAGACCGATACCAACGATTACGCGGCAATGCGTGAATTTGAATGACCCTTAATGAATTCGATTGAAAAAAGTGTTAAATTGAGCGGGAAAACTTATATTAGTCTTATCAAACAATATAGTCCCTTCCATGCATCTTTGCTCTTTGGATTATGGCTAACTTGCTGTCCCCAAAAGGCGCACAAACTGGGGGATAGACATAAAGTTAGATGGGGATAGTCATTTGACCATGCTGGACCATACCTTTGGAATTACCCTCACATATTTGGGATAGTGGCACCGTGGACACATTTAGGGAAATATTGAAATTTCATTTGTTTCAAACAGCATTTAGGTCAACATTCTTTCTTCCCTTAATATTACTGTCCCCTTCTTTCTTCTTGTCTGTTTCGCCTTTCTATTACTTTCCTTTCTCGTGCGCATTGAGCACCTATATAAGGTGAATATTTAACAAATATATCATGCACTGAGAGCCTCTAGTTGAAATTATGGATTCTGAGGTGACAGGAATAGCACTATTTTCTGAGGGGCGCACCCCCGAATAAAATAGTGCATTTTCTGTCACCTCGGAATCCATAATTTCACTAGTGGCTCGAAATAGTGCATAATATATTTGTTTTATATCCTTCCAACAAATCTGTTAAAAAATTATTCAATGCACAAGTACACACACTGCATGCACCGGCGTAAAACCGCGACAAAAGCTTGTCTAGCTCACAAATGTCTGTGCTCGCTAAATCGTCAAAATTCACATCAGTGAGAGAGCAGTACTCTTTGAATATTGACAGTCCGTATTTAATCTGTTTTTGTTTGTGTTTTCACTATCTGTAGAACCGATAAACTCCTCTAAACCCTCGTCATTAATCAATGTGAACCGAACCGAGGCTGCCATTTTGTGTACCGTAGTGGACGCGTTTATACACACGTCTATGAGGAGCGATACCGATATCAATTTCACACACTATCGATGGAAACCATTGATCGATCGCATATCTATGACGTAATTCATGGTATAGTGTACTATGCCATGAATTACGTCACGGTATAGCACATTTTTCTCCATGGGCATTTTGTTTTCAACATCATCAACATCATAGCAATGCTATGTTTGGTCACATGACGCTATCATAATGTAGACCAATCACTGAACAGGATTTCATTAAGGAAAGATATAATGCGCAATATAAATATTAAGTATTATTATTAAGTATTATTGTACAAACACTCAAATTATCCACCTCCACAACACACATGCCAGATTTGTAGGCCATATCGGCAATTACAATGCTATTATTATGATTGCACATTACTGCAATATAGTATACACTGACTTTACTGCCATGCAACAATACTGGTTTGGTGATTGGTTCAAAATATCACGCAAAGATGAACAATGATGTAAGTGGGAATTCCCTTTCATTTTAAAATGTGTGTGTGAATTTGGCGCCCATGAATGGACTTCAATGATGAATCAACCAAGGAGGTACTAGGCTGAGCTTATCAGTGCTTATCAGTGCGGCTTGGAACCTCGCGCAGACAGCCAAGTGCCTGATAACCTCCATTTGATAGTACCTCCTTGAATCAACCAAGCGATTTAGTACAAATAACGAACGTTGAACCGCCATTCACCATTGAAATCAGCTATACCACTATAATACACGTCATGCACGCAGATTATTATGATCAATGATATGTGTACATGTATGTGTATTGTGTCAGTGTTGCGTATACTGCATCTAGGTTGCATTTGAAGGTAAGAGAGATTTTGTTTTCTATAATTAATCGATAATATTCTCTTATGGCATTAGACGGGATATTATTGTAGCAATTGATACATCGCGGGTAAATATATCATCTAGCTGGATCGCTGAAAGCCTAGTTTATAATTTGAGATCATAAAACTGATATTCAAACGTGTTGCTACAACCAGTGGCGTAGACAGGGGGGGGGGGGGGGGGGGTGTTAGATGTTAAGATGGTCGTGACCAGGCGGGCCGAAAACAGTTTTGTATTTGGGGGGGGGGGGGGGCAAAACCTATATTAGCCTATGTGGGCTCACGATTTTGTATATGTAGGGACTCTTGCCCAACCACTTTCGCACTGCTGCCAACTTTGAGCCAGATGTGAGAGTGAGACATTGCGAGGAGCGAATAAACAATTTGAATCTGCTTTTAGAATAGATAATGAACACACTAGAGATGAGTCATTTGATAACGATGATACACAATGTGATTTTCCGCTTATGTCTGATATTCAATGTCCAGTAGTAGAAGTGTATAAATTGTTAAAAGAAATTGATTCTAGTAAAGCCCAAGGTCCAGATGAAATAGCCCCACGCATACTGAAAGAAGCGGCCGAACAGTTAGCCCCATCTCTTTGTAAATTGTTTAATTTGTCTCTTTCATGCGGCGATTTACCGGTTGATTGGCGCACAGCGAACGTGTGTCCGCTTCATAAAAAGGGAGAAAAAGAGGACCCCGCTAACTACCATCCTATTTCGTTAACATCTATTGTATGTAAGACATTAGAAAGAATTGTGCGTAAACGACTTGTAGATCACTTTTCGTTGAATGATATACTTAAAGGGAAAGTTGAGTTTTGGTAGAGAGGGCGCTAGACTACTTAATTGGTTTGTGAGGTAATGAAAAACTGAGTGTAAAATCTGAAAGAGCATAATATTTAAACAATAAAATCATCTTTGTTTGATCAAAATCGGTTCAGAAACGGCTGAAATATCCATAAATATAACAATTTGTAATAAATCCGGGACCCCGGGTTTATTAGAGAATTTTGAACCAGCCGTTAAAAATTCAAAAAAATGCTTCCTCTTTTCAAAAAGTTACAAAATAGGTATTTAAATAGTTGTTGGTTATTTCTCTATCTAATCACTATTTCAACAAAGCATCACATGCACAATATTTTATTCAAAATGGTTGAAACCGATGAGTGTTTAGAGAGCGCCCTCTTACGTTTTAACGGCTCTTTTTGAATGATAACATGATCTTTACTACGTCATTTGTAATTTTGTGTTCCTTTCTAGTTATAACTATTATTTTGTAATGTAATGATGCAGGTTTTGGTTACTAAAATTCAGTTTCACTAAAACTGTACTCTCCTTACCAGAACTCAACTATCCCTTTAATGATAATCAGCATGGATTTCGCGAAAAGAGATCATGCGAAACTCAATTAATTGAAGCTATTCATGATTGGGCAAACTTGTTAGATTCTGGCGCAGATATACACATTGCTTTCCTTGATTTTTCGAGAGCATTTGATTCTGTCCCTCATTATTTGTTATGTAATAAACAAAGACATGTGGAGTTTTAACACAAAATTTACAGTGGATTATGAATTTTTTGAAGAATCGCACACAACGTGTTGTTTTAAATGGAGAATACTCTGTATTCCACAGTATATTATAAAAAGCCCTTCCCTTATATCTTTTAAAAGGGCACTGAATTTACATTTACATATTGTATAGCTCTTATACCAGTTAATTGAGTGTGTGTAAATCTTCAATATGTTTTAATTGTACAATTGTAAATATTATTATGCAATAAGCAATTAGTTGCTGTTTTATATACTTGTTATATTTATTGATTTTAAATGTGTAATTAGGGAAACAGACATTTGTTTGGGCTTCTGCCTTTTCTGTTTTCCATTGGCTGTTTTTATATTGTCAATAAACTGAATAAATAAAATAAAAATAAAAACCCGAGGGAGCAAAGTGACTGAGCGGGGGGAGGGTGTGAAAGGGGGGTGTCCCCCCTCCCACGATAGGAAGCTTTTGCATTTTTGGACTTGAAATTGTGCAATCTGGTGCTTACCTAGATAGGAAATTCGGGCTTAACATTGACTGTACATTAAATGGGAAAGCGTGTTATGATTTGATCGACAAGGGCCCCGTTGCATAAAGAGATACAATCGATTGTGAATTGCAATTAATCGTAAGTCAGATCACGTGTTCTAAATGCGCAAATCTGATTGGTTGAAACGCGTACATTTTCTGACTTACGATAAATTGCCAAGAATGAGTCCCGAGGTTCGAAGCTACCGAGGGCTGGGGCAGAGCCAAATAGGGAGGATTTGGGAGGGGCATTTGCATTTATATATACTTGAAATTGTGCAATTTGGTGCACGTCACACAAGCAGCCAGAGCAATGCCAGCCTACACTGGAACTACGTGACCCGGTATATACAGAAAAAAAATACTCACCCCAGACCATACGCAAGTTACACAACATACTGTTTGCGCGCGAAGCGCGCAGCGAAAATTGAAAGTGGATGTATATTTAACATTATAATTAACAAGTCTTAGTTCATACAACTAATGTTTTCTTTCCCACTCGTATACAGATACACACAAAAAAAATCCTTCCCTAAAACCTGGGGGGGGGGGGATGAGTGTACATGTCATTCCCCCCCCCCCCACACCTTGTGAGGTGGGGGGATGCATCCCCCTCATCCCCCCCCCCTGTTTTCTACGCCCCTGGCTACAACATCATGGTAACACAAAGGTGATGTTGACTAGTTGATATAGTATGGTAGGAAATACGTAGCTAAACAAATTAAGTCTATATCACAATTCTTTCACCAATTCTTAGCATATGGTCCGAAAAGCTTTAGATAGACAAGTCATTAAAGGTGATACAACATCTTATTGCGTAGTGTATACATGATTAACTCGATACGTTTTGTGTTTCATATTTATTCCATGTAAACATTTTGTCAAACTACCCTGAAATCCCTGTAGCATTTAAAGGAATAGCACAGTTTGGGCCAAACGTAATTTCATGAACTAAAAACTTGTAAATTATTAAAAACTCTAACAGTTATAATTCGATGAATTCTTTGATGGTAATAAAATGTATTAAACGGGAATATACAGGGATGTTTTCATTCAAAAAGCAGCCATTTAGAGGAAGCATTATGAATAAAACAAATGTGAACGTGATGTTAGGTTGAAATAAATATTCGAAAGAGAGATCATCAAAAACAATTTTAAAACTGTTCAATGCATGCTTTCAAAAATAGGTAGGATTTTGAAATATATTCTGAAGTTATTGAATAAAATTTGGTCCCAAACATGTTTTCCAGTTGAGAGCACTGAGGGATATTTCAGCTGTTTCTAAACTTATCCAAAACCGAGCTATCCCTTTAAAGCATACCATAGCCCATTTCATAAAACTGTTGCAATTGTTGTAAGTGTCCAATTATTGTAACTACCATGGCAACAGCTGTAATGCTCCATTCTGATTGGCTGTTGACCAAACAAGTTACAGTAATTGGACACTTACAACAATAAGTTTTATTAAATGGGGCCTGGGCCTTGGCTTTCATGGGTCGACGTATTATTACCAGGGGCGGATCTAGCTTTTTGCTAAGGGGGCGAATTCTTATCGCTATTTTGAACCCCCGTAAGTGATTTTTTTCACTTTTTGTTCACTTTTTTCACTGATACATTTTCACTTGGCAGCCCAAGGGGGGGGGGGGGGGGGGGGTCAACCCCCTAACCCCCCCCCCCCCCCCCCGTATTCAATACCGGTAGCGTCGGGTCGGTGAATCCGCCAGCATGCTACATAATTATGCGGTAAGCACTATATAGGCACCAATCCTGCAGCCGTCATACATTCTGCGACTTGAGAGAGACTATTCACTCACAGATGGTATACTATAATTGCATAGCCAAAATTTCCGACTTAATGTTTTTCCAACTTAACGTGTTGACGCAAAAGAAGTGTAATTCTGGCCAGGATGTGGCTCGAACCACCACGACAAGCGACGTACGTTTCTCTGGCATGTTCGTTATCCACTACGCCACAACGAGTGGGTTGAATTCTGCCGGGTTTCGTGCCGTGGTTTCGTGGTTTGGTGGCTATAGGTCAGATTAGTGGTTATAAGTGTCTCTCTCAAGTCGCAGAATTTATGACGGCTGCAGGATTGGTGCCTATATAGTGCTTACCGCATGCAGTGGGCGGGCGATCAAAATACGCATTTCCGTGTCGCTGTCGCTATCTGTGGAGGGGACAGCCGGTGTTGGAATTGTCCAAATCCTCAAAACTTTCTTGGACCTCTAGTGGTCCTCTCAGGATTATCACATCATATTAACAATACATAAAAGCACGGGAGGGGTTTTGTTTTTTCAAATTTCCATTTGTTCAAAAGATTGAAGTGTTCAGATGTGAAATTGTCTACGCGATAATTTCATGGCGTGTACAAAGTAAGTAGGTACAGTGAATTAGTGAATATCACTTTGCATTTTGCTCATATCTCAGCCAAATAACATCCAATTAACGTGAAATTTCCACGCATTACTTTGTGGACACACCAGATCACTCCAATACACATTTTATTAACCACTCGTCACTTGTTGCACTTGCCATCAAAGTTATCAGATATGGAAAGTAAACGAGAGTTGGCTATAACCATTAGTCTAGTGGGTAGAGGGGGTGTTCGTGCACCCCGATGAGACAAATTTTAATCTATGTTACTTTATGTAAAAAAATGTGTAGAAAACAAATAGCTATGTTAACAGAGCCAAAAAGTGTCCCATGTATGATTTTTATGCAAATTTATGCAAATTATGGTAGCCATTTTGGTTATAGACTAGTATTCATATTTTGATCATTTTCAAATATATTTGTTTAAAGAAAGAGTCCAGACTGATGTTTTGAAGGTGAGAGAACACGATTTTAAAATTTAAAAATCTGATCAGATGGGTGTATGACATCATAATATGCAAATTAGGTGCAAAATTTTCATAAAATCAATATTTTCTGCATAAATAGGCGTCTATTTCATATTGCAACTTATGAAAACAATGAATGAACAATTTCTTTTGTCTATAAAAAATAAGTTCAATATATCTTCATTAAAAATAAACCTTAAAAACTTTACTGCAAAACTTAAATATGCAAATTTATGCAAATTAGTATCATTGGTACAATTTACATATATTTTATGAGTTGCTTTCTTTTTAATCAAATACGGCACCCACTTGAAGTTTCTAAACATATGTATGGAAGGTCAATGAGTGTCATTGAATGGTGTATGAAGATAATTGAAGACTATGTGACGTCACAATATGCAAATTAGTGGCAAAATTTGCATAACAATAAAGATATTCTGCATGAATCGGGTGATATTCCCGTGTTTGAGCCATGCAAACATTAAATAAAAAATGTTTGAAGGCATAAATAGAGACTTATAAAATATCTTCATACAAACCAAACTTCAAAAAATTAACTACGAAACATAAATATGCAAATGTATGCAAATTAACCCCACAGTACATAATGCTTGTATTTTAGAAGCTATTTGCTTTTTTAATCAAATTATGGCACATAACTGCCTGCTTGAAGTGTCAACATCTATATTATGTATTGAAGATCAACGAATGTGATTGAAGATATTTGACGATTTTATGTTGTCATGATATGCAAATTAGTGACATTTGTAGAACATTACAATTATTTTGCATTAAATTCCTGCTTTCTTAAAATTTAATTTAATTTAATTTATTTCCATATTTCACGAATTATGATTTTTGAACAAGTAAATATACAAGTAAACAATATATCCATGAACAAAATACAATATAAAATACAAAAGACTGATACAATAAATATTACTTAATCAATCAATGATTTGTTTGTTACATAACGTGTAATATGAGGGAACCAACAAAGAAGCAAAACTTGTAAAATATTTGGTTCCTAGTTGTAACCCATGAAAAAAATGTTTCATTGTCTTTTGTATCTTAACAAAAAACAGGATGGTGTCATGTAAACACTCTCTAGATATCATGAACGAAGCAAGGTGCCTTTTTATTAGGTGTTTGGGTGTTTGACATGATTATATTGCACAGGCTCAATGTGAATTGGAGCAAGTCGGCATAACTTTCCTGGCTAACTTAGTGACTGAGTGTTCATCAATATACAGGGATAATTTGTACATCTTGAAGCAAGTCAGCATACAATACCTTTACTGGCTAACTTAGTGACTGAGTGTTCATCAATATGCAGGGTTAATTTCTACATCTTGACATGTTTGAACTTGTAAATGAAATATGAACTGTATTTACAGATTTGTCCATCATGCCAAAACGAAAACGCACTCAACATGATGACACCTCAGCGATTTCTGTGCCGATATGCATACTTCATGGGTCATCCTCATCTGATTCTGAGCATGGCAGTTTTACATCCCTCAGTAGAGTCAAAGGAACTGCAAGTGAAACATTGCATGAACTTCATGAGAGTCGAGACCGACGTTTACGTCAATCACCTGAGTCTTCATATCGCATGCAGATCATTTGTGATCAAATACCTGAAGTCCTTCCGGATGATCTCGAAAGTGTTGGTTATCACCGTCAATGTTATCAGCACTTTACTTCGAATCTCAATCGGCTATCAGATGATACACATGCAGGCATCACTCCCCACGTCGACAGTCTTTCAGTGGATATATCTTCCCACCAGAGTGCATCTTCTGCAACAAAGTAGAAACAAAAGGAGGAAATCGCAAAACAGAGCGAACTAGACCTTTCGTTTCTTGGAAAAACAAGGAAAACGTGTGGAAGAAGATCGAGCCAATTGCCGAGAGAATGGGTATCGACCGACTTCTTCAAAAGGCGTAGATCTGTTTGCGGCAGAGGCCAAACACCATCTATCCTGTCTTCATTCTTTTTTCTCAGATTTCACCAAGTTCGAGCGCAAACCACACAGTGAACATGCTCATATGGCATCCGCCCACCAGACAGCATTGAACACGGTTATCAATCACATACAAATACATGTTGTGCAAAACAATGAAATTCTAAGATTATCCTTCTTGCGTTTGATTTTCATCAACGAACTCAACAAACATGGTTTCCCTAATAGTAACTACCGAGCAGAGAAGCTCCACAAACACCTCCTGAAAGATGATATCGCAAATCATGTTTTGTTCTCCAAGGTAAATCACGACCTTAAAGATGCACTATCTTTCTGGTTAGTTCACAGCTCGACAACAACAGTTGCTGAAGCAATCGCCCAAGCCTATGCTATCGGAAGCAGAGACAATGTCAAAGATGTCGCCCTTCTTCTGCGTCAGAACAGTCTTTTGGTGAATCAAAAAAGCTCCCGTGGCCCCCTACCATGGATGATATGGATCTGACATCTGACACGTTATCTTACGAGCTTGTTCAGTTTTAGGTAATGTCATTGCTGGCACGGATGGCTGGGAAGCAAATCCAAAGACGAAACGGCTGATATTCTCCATCGGGCAGGATCTTTGCTGTGCAGTGACAGATAGGCAATGGAAGTTGCCCAAACATATGCTTCTCTGTGTGACTGTCAGACATCTGTTCCGGAGCAAACAGCTCACAATGATCCTCAACAGGCTCGGCCACTCAGAAGGCTATGATTTTGCCCTTGAGTTGGAAACTGCCTTAACCAAGGCCCTAGATGCAACATCTTCACACCTGACCCCTCACATTCTCACAGGAGAAGATAATGTTGTATTCCACTGTGAGTGGGACAACCTGAATAAGACAACTACTAGTGTGCACGGTAGCATCATCGTGAACAGTGCAGGCGGTATCATGATTCAGGAAGTGAGACAAGATTCAGAAAACCAGATGTCTCGAACGCTGCCAATCATAGACAAGTCACATTGTCAGTGTGAAAGTCGGCAAACCTGAGGTCATCTCTCCCTTGTACTTCAATCGTGTTGGCCCAGACTTTGGAGAAGGCACTTCGTTCTCACCACCTTCCGAGAATGACACTGTGTATGCAGCCAAGATGCGAGAGTACTACATATGGCTCTTAAGCAGGTTCATAGGCAGCAATGGTCAACAGCCTGTCGCTGGACTGGGTGGTTTCATCTCTGCAACTGGAACCGCTCCACCTAGGAAATCGATAATAGAGTATTTCTCACCCATCCACCAACCCTTCAGGGAGCTCGGTACTAACTGGAACGTAGCCCTCAAGACAGTGCAGCAGTTGGAGGAGTTCACCTGCCTGATGTATGGGCAGGCTCGCGAGTCATCAGTTGACCAAGCCCGTGTAAAGCTGCTTCGGAAGATAGTCGGTGAGGACAAAAAGCTAACCTCCAAATCGAAAGTGGACCTGGCCCGCCTCCCACCCTGTCACTCAGCTCTACAGCCACACATCCAACGAGTCAACCACCGTGCAGCGCTCTATAATAGAGCCGATGTGCCCATCGTGGAGAAACCTGAGCCGTACAGTGAAGGACAGGGATGGACACTCACTGTGGAAGGATTACTAGAACCAGTCTGGTCATGTTGCCCTGTCCTTCCGCCGTCATTGGTTGACTTGTTAGGCACAGACTCAGATGATGAAGTGGACAGCGATGACAGCGGAGATGGAGATGGAGATGCCGATCTAGACTTTCAAGATTTCTTAGGAAATGAAGATGACGAATGAATAATGTGAATGAAGGAATCCTTATTTAATAGAACCATGATGGGATTACATGTCACATTAATGCAGTTATACTCATCAATAATATTTCCTTGCTTTGCACATGACAAAATGTTATAAAATAACTTTAAAGGTCATTCAATCCCTCTTTCTGTTTCTGAAAACATTTGTATAGGTCTGTACATTTTGCTATGTCTACTTATATCTGCATTAACATATGCATTGTGTTGTAATGTTTGACATTTGATTTTAGACAGTGAATATGAATGATCTCATTAAGATTCAGATGAAGAGACCTTGGTTATATGTTTAGTCTTGAACGTATGTATTTGAAATATTGATTTAAATCACTGAAATAATTTGATTTTTGCTGTTAAAGGCATTCCTAAATTGTACACGGTGTAATCAAATCACTTCAGCAATTGTTTATTCTAGCTCATTGGCCCTTAACACGCATGTCTAGACTAAATTACATGTCCAGCTATGTGCCATAATTGACCTTGTTAGATGTAATGCTGACTTCAATTTTCCGACATTTGACACATTAAGTCACGCTGGTAACTATATGAAAGTGTTATCGTAGCGATATGTAATTTATGTGCAGGTGTAATGATTATGATGACGATTTGTTAAGAAATTATCTTCATTAGTTATAAAGTATTGCAAAATATGATATATTAAACTGATCTTATAAAAAGTATGCCCCTAATTTGCATAAAATAACACCATAACATGATTTTCTTCAGAAATTATTCAATGACACTCATAAGATACATGTACTTCAAGTGGGCAGTTATGTGCCGTATTTGATTAAAAAAAAGAAAAAGCAAGTAGCTTCTAAAATACAAGGATTATGTACTGTGGGGCTAATTTGCATACATTTGCATATTTATGTTTCGTAGTTATTTTTTTAAAGTTTGGTTTGTATGAAGATATTTTATCAGTCTCTATTTATGCCTTCAAACATTGTTTGTTTAATGTTTGCATGGCTCAAACACGGGAATATCACCCGATTCATGCAGAATATCTTTATTGTTATGCAAATTTTGCCACTAATTTGCATATTGTGACGTCACATAGTCTTCAATTATCTCCATACACCATTCAATGACACTCATTGACCTTCCATACATATGTTTAGAAACTTCAAGTGGGTAGTTATGTGCCGTATTTGATTAAAAAGAAAGCAACTCATAAAATATATGTAAATTGTACCAATGATTCTAATTTGCATAAATTTGCATATTTAAGTTTTGCAGTGAAGTTTTTAAGGTTTATTTTGTATGAAAATATATTGAACTTATTTTTTATAGACAAAAGAAATTGTTCATTCATTGTTTTCATAAGTTGCAATATGAAATAGATGCCTATTTATGCAGAAAATATTGATTTTATGCAAATTTTGCCCCTAATTTGCATATTATGATGTCATACACCCATCTGATCAGATTTTTAATCATAAAATCGTGTTCTCTGACCTTCAAAACATTAGTCTGGACTCTTTCTTTAAAAAAATATCTTTGAAAATGATCAAAATATGAATACTAGTCTAAAACCAAAATGGCTACCATAATTTGCATAAATTTGCATAAAAATCATACATGGGACACTTTTTGGTGCTGTTAACATAGCTAATCGTTTTGTACACATTTTTTTACATAAAGTAACATAGATTAAAATTTGTCTCATCGGGGTGCACGAACACCCCCTCTACCCACTAGACTACATGTACCAATTTATATTTGTTTGTTCGTTTATGTTCATAATTGTACAAAACGTGTTTCGAGTATTTACAATATAATTATAAGTGATAATTATTATACATAAAGAATAGTACAACAAATAATTATCAATTTGAAGTAATAAATAAAGCACATAAATGCAGGAGACCGTCATCATGAGCTGTAAGCTTGAAATCGATGGCGGCCTCTTGAGACACAAACTAATGCTTTTATGT